>CM038228.1:77389967-77681532 GCA_021442155.1 Cymbidium sinense | reverse complement strand
TTCATGGAGTGCATACACTTCGACAAGTCAATGGGGACAAATCGAACCGAGTCCTTCCAGTCAATCCTTCGAGCTGGGGCGAAGAATTTCAAATCCCGATCAACCGGATAAATCGATTTCTAGCGAGTCGTTCATGAAACAAGCGGACCGATTCCTCCTTCAAACAGCCGGCATGAAGCGGTGGGAGAGGCTCAATCAGAAAGGACATAAAGAAAGAGATCTTGTGAATCCATTAAACTAGATAGTAGATGGTGTAAGAGCTCTTATTAATAAGTCGATTACAAATTGGTGACCCATTATTTAGCATGTGAATGGCAACATACTAATGACAAATCCTACAAAGCTCATAATTGCAATCAAAGCTAAAATGATCCAAGCTCATTGGCCCGGTAAAAGGTCAACTAGTTTTCAACAAACTTTGCTCAAGCATGAATCACATTTGTTGGGGGGCATTTGTTGACCTCCATATGTGTGTCATAAAACAAGACAAGCCCACAAGTCTAATTCGACGGACTTTGAAAGTGACAATACGCAAATTTGGGCTCAAAATGCACTGGACGTCACTGAAAATGATCAAAATGACCTCCGATCGATGAACAGACTTTGTCGTTACGTTCAGAATACCAAAATCAATTAGAATATAAATATTGTAAAATCTAACGATCAATCGATTAAGCACTCGAGCTATCAATATTTTGACACGCATATCAGAGTTGAGAAGCTATGATAATATCTGAATGACCTCCGTTCATAAAATTGATTATGCTATTAGCTTTGAAACATCAAAAACTAGCAAATGAGACTATCAGCGCTCTATTCGGGTGAGTCTGTGCAAATGTCGAGTGATTTGAAGTGACAGTGCGTAAATCGAGGCTGAAATACACAGGATGTCACTGAAATCAACTCAAATGACCTCTGATCGATGAATAGACTTCGCCATCATATTTAGAACATTGAAATTGGTCAGAATATAAATATTGCACAGCTTGATGATCAACCGATCAATCGTTCGAGTCGTCGACGCGCCCGCAGGCATATTGAGGTCAGGAGGCACTGATGAGGATCAAATAATCTCCGTTCATGAAATTAATTATGTCATTGGCTTTGAAACATCAAAATCTATCAAGTAAGACCATTCTAACTCAATTTGGACAAGTCTGGGTGAAAATTGAGCGGTCAGCGACGCATTTTGAAATGAAATTATTGATTGGCGTTGACTTGAGCGAAACGCCTCTAATCGCAACGGTGCGTCATTGCATTCAAAATAATGAAATTATCCTAAATTGATATATATATATTGAATATGTGTATTTATCGGTACAAAATTCAAATTAAAGCCATTTAAATTAAATTTTTTTTTACAAAAAATGCCTAAATTACCATGCTCAACTGTCCCCTCTATTTTTAGTTTTCAAAAACTGTCAAAAAAAAAGCAAAAAAGAAATTCGTCCCCATTCTCACTTCCCTCCTCATTCTCCCACATTCAAGAAAAAGGAAATAAAACTCCCCACATTCTCTCTCTCGCACAATTAATTTGCCCTCCTGAATTTCCTCCATCTTGTTCCAAATCCAATATTCTGATTTCACTAATCTGCTCCCTGAGGTCTCCTGAGTCATCAGTTGTTGAGCCGGACCGGCCCGCGCCGCGCTGCTGTCTGACCCATTCTGATCCATTAACGCTCCGTTACCATTTCATTGATCTGACTCTGATCTGGAATAGCCGCTCCACATCTGGACGGCTCAGACGTCCATTTTTTCAGCCCGGTTCCATGCAGTGCCTGCCGACCCAATCGAACCCGTCATGCCATCCCTGTCAGATCGTTCCAGGATCAGCTCAGGCCGAGCCTCCGGCCTCCATCTCGCTCCGTCGTTCGTGCTTGTGCCGTGCTGCCGGACCATGCGTAAAGCTAGCCCAGTTGCATTTCCGGCCAATCTCTGCCCATTACAGCCTGCGCCCCCGTCCTTGACCCAGCTCTGTCATGAAGCCCCTTCCTACAACCCGCTAACCCGTTATGTGCAATCCAAACCAGACTGCCAATCAGCCCGTGCACTCCCTCCTTACGGTAAACCAAACCCAGTTAGCCACAAACATTCGCCCATCCGTCCGTTTTTGCGTAAATCGAGGAAGAATATCGTCAACAGGTGAATTCTTCCTTCAATTTCCATCGTCGCACCCCTCGATTTAGCCCTCCAATTTTTGCTTCGTGGCAAATCGGGAAAGAACATCATCAACAAGCGAATTTTTTCTTCGATTTCCGGCGTCACACACCTCGCTTTAGTCGTCCAATTTTTTCTTCACCATAATCAGGAGAATAATATCGTCAGCAGATGAATTCTTCTTTCGATTTGTCGTACCTCGCTTAGCCATCCGTTTTAGTTATCGTGTCAAGAAAGAATATCGTCCAAGCATTCTTCTTCGATTTTGGCATCACATCTCGCATAAGTCCCATTTTCACTTTCGCAAGAGGAAGAACATCAATGAAATTTTTCTTTCGATTTTCGACGACGCACTCCTTACCTTACATTCCCAATTACATACCTTACCCCGTTCCTTTGCTGAGCATTGCAGCGCATCGAAAAATGCATCATAACATGTGTGATCTGTGAATGTGGATATATATATATATGCTTATTTTTCTTTGCAGGTTTGAAGACCTCATTGTGCTAACAGGGCGCGACGAGATAAAAAAATAGATTATGGTGTCGCAAGACACAGCTCGCTATGCTCAATAAGATGTACAGAGTAAGCTAACACTTATTAGATGTCGCTCCCGACGAAATCTTTGTAAATTTGTCTAATTTCTAAACTTAAAAAAAAGAGGGGAAGGGGAATGAATATATATTGTATTTGTCTTCTTTCAGGTTTAAAGGCCTTGTTGTGCTCAATAGGGCACAACGAGATGAAAAAATCGATTGCGGTGTCACAAGACACCACTCACCTTCAAAGGTGTCGTAAGCCAAAACACCCCGATGTAGCCCCACATGGGGATGGCGGAGGCATTGAAATGCGTCAAATCTTTTGACTTAGAAAAAAGGGGAAGAGTAAAATGAACTGATTTAAGAACGTTAAGTAAGAAAACTTGCAGCTAATTTTAAACTAAAAGCATCAAATAAGAAAAAGGCAGGGAGCCTTTAAAGAAAATTTTGGAAATAATAGAACATTTATTTAAAATCTTAAGTGAAACTTTAAGGGGGTGGAGGGGGGGACTAATGCTAAACTCATAGCAAACTTGCAATAAACTCAAAATTTAAGGATGAATCCAAATTGGATTTAATAACTCTTATACGAATATGGAGTTGATTACTATGCTAGCTAATAAGCATGAGTAAGGCTAAAGCCATAAGTACTGAAATCGACATAACTTATCAAAACTGATGTAAATTGAGCATAATCAAGTTGGGAGAATTACTAAAACTCAATAAGTAAACTAAGTACAAATAATGTGTTAAACTATAATCTAAATCAAAATACTTTCTTCGCCATCGGATCTGCAACTCTTTGTACAAGCAGACAGAAAATGATACTAAATCCAATTCTATAAAAATCATAGGGCCTCCTTTCATCTCAAAAATCAAGGAATTTCATCCTAACTATAATTTTCAAAATCAATAATTTTATTAATTAGGCAAAATTATCTAAGCTATAAATTCCTACATGTGCTCTGACATAGAGATTTTAAGTGCAAATTTTAATGTTTGAAAAGGCTGCGCAGGCTAAATTGGAATAAAAAAAATAAAATACAAAATCAATCTCATAATTCAGAACTAAAATTACCTAAATTACCAATCACCCGCATGTGCCCCGACACTATGCTGAATGCTTAAATTCAAGTGTCTGAGGATCGCTTGGGTTTCTTGGTTTAGTCTTAGATAGTCGTTAACAAAACCTAAAAATCTTTTATAAGAATTTCAACTCAGTAAAATATATGAGAAGTTAATTCTATTAGGTGATAGTAGATCTGATCCTCTATTAACAATTAAACATAGTTGACAGGATCTAAAGCTCTTAATTCAAACATAAAATTACTTAAATTCTTAAATACACCATATTCTTGACCTATCTTTACCTAAATTCAAGTGTAATCGAGGATCTTTGCTGGTTTTTCCAGTTTAGTCTTAGGATTGGGTCGGTCAACAAAACCTAAAACCTATAATAAGAGTTTCGGTGAAATATCTGGCGATTACGTGAGATGATAATAGATCTAATCCTCTATTAGCATTCAGAGTCAGATCTAAAGCTCTTAAACATATTCAAATTAATTAATAATTTCAAATCAAATTAACTCAAATTAAATATAAATCTCTAAAAAAATTGTTTAAATGAAATTCTACTATTAAAAGATTAAAGTAAAACTCAATCTATCCACCTTCCGTAATTATTTGTCGGGGGTAATAAATTAAGAAAACTGAAGCTCACAAAGGAGCCAATATCAAATCAAGTGTTCTGCTATGTTCACTCTCAATCAATCTCACGCCAGTAAGGACGTGGCCCGTGTCCTCTGACTACATGGCTTGGTCAATAAGCTCCACAGATGAAGTAGTTACGACTAGAGTCCTTTGATCGGGTGGTTTGACCAGTCAGGCTTCATTATTACGATGCACCGTAACGTATGTTCCCCAATGACTCAGCCCTTTGAGTTGTGAATCATAGGGTATACTTGATAAGACAAAAACTCTAAGATAGACTTAAGCCTCTCTGATAAACACCACCCCATGCAAGGATTTCTTGGAAGACATAACCCATGTTAATGATGAGGATTCTTATGTCGAGTTGAGTCACCTCCTCTCACTAAGTAGACAGGGGTGTGTGCAGGGATGAGAACTATGAGATCTAGATCGGACACATCATCGTTCCCCTAGCCATTCAGTTTAAGCTAAAATGATGAATTTCATATCTTAAATTCTAAAAATACATCTTCTATTATACTCTAACAAAGCCAAATCGAAAGTTCTATCTGATTTATTGGGAGGGGTAATTAACTATAGGAGTTTGTACCTATATGAAACCTGGAACTAGATTTAAAGTCCTCACAAAATGAGGGCGAAATCTCTGGGTAATGTCTTATCTATTATTTCATCTGCCTTCTGAAAATTACACCGGCGCTTCAAATCGTACTCTCTTCAATTCAAATAAAAAAATTGTCGAGAGGTCGGTGGCAATAATTTTGTTGTTTTGATTGACATGAAATGAAAATTATGTTAATTTTTTAGAGATGAATAACTTATTTTGTCATTTAGTTTTAAGATAGTAAGTCAAAAAAAAAAGGCCGGTTGAATTTTTTTTAATATTTCACGTGTTAATAAAAATTGTGATATATAGTATGAGTATGATGCTTTGCTAAATAAAACAGCTGAAAAGTAATACCCAATGGCTTGCAATTAAGATGTTGGTGTATTACTCTTTTAAGTTATTTAACTCTATATCGAATATGAATGAGTTTTTGCTAGCGTATTAATTTTATTATAGCAATAGATCATAACACAAATAGCAAGTCAAATTGATGATAGCTATCATATGCTAATCTTCTTTATTAGCAGATTAGCATCTCTCTCCTGGGCCGAGACTTAAATTGAACTACGTAAATTTTGATGTTATCTTCTTTTAACGTTTGATCTCTTATGCAAGTACTTGATGATACATGGCATGTGCTACTAGTTTGATGCCTTCAATTCACGGTAAAAAATTAGTCATCAAACTAGTAGTTTTTAGCTGTACACTAGAAATTAGGATATAGCTAATTTGGTGATAAATTATTATTATTATTTAAAGAATAAAAATCTATTTAGGATAATGGTGTTAATTATAAGTCAAATTCTTACGCAGCGTAAAATAATTCTTACGAGTCAAATTCTTACTTGAAATATCTATCTTAAGAACCAAGAGATGGTTATAATGGGCATATTTAGGATGAACAATCTGATCATATCTAATACTACTTTTACCCACCATCTTCTCGATAAGGTAGGGCCTCGGGACCAGTTGAATCATCTCCGGGAGGGCCTATACCTAAGATGGGGAAATTAAGTGACCCGCTGAGTGATGAATGTAGCTGCTCGTGGGATTAGTCACGACACCCACATGGGTGTGTGTGGATATCCATTCCAAAAAATAATACTACTTTTATGTTGCCCATAACTCGCTTGTGATTATTTTTATGATTAGAGAACTAACAATTTTGTAAGTTAGCGTTCTCATTTTTTTTATCTTTACAAGTTTTTGTAACTTAGCGTTGTCATTATTTTTATCTATGCAAGTTTTCACTCTTCTTGGAAGTAGTCCAGTTTGATAATATTTTGTTTTTAAATTCTGACTGTCATGGTTCACATATCATGTTTTTTTTTTTGGAAAAATACATATCATGTTTTTAAATATTTGAATTCTTTCAAGGCGTTTACAGAACTCTAAGTTACTAAACATTACTGAAACTAGGGTTTTATATTTCCATTATTGGTCCAACACTTAACTCAACATCTAGTTATTATTTGGTGATATCTTAATCCCCTCTTTTGATTCTCTATGCTGATATTGATATATATGTCTTTCTCTTTATATTTATTTCACCTTATGCAGATGAAATTATTAAGAAAACTGAAAAAAAAATTACAATCAATCAAAAAGTGTAGAAATATCAAGAATTGCTTCGTTGCATAGTATTTTCAGCTTGAAATATTCTCCTAAAAAATAAATAAATAAATGCTGTCAAATTAGGAGATTTGAACAAAATAATATGCTGAAAATTGGGCTGATGCAAATAAAATAAATGCAGAGTTGGAAAAAGTAAAAGATGGGTTGTTAGCGTATTCATTATCTAATATTATATAATAGGCTTGTTAAAATATTTTTTTCCATTCCAGTAAGACAATGGTTTTCTGAATCCCACACATGAGAGTAAAACCATTAATTTACCGCCTCGTTAATTAAAGCTATCAGGATAAGTTTTTTTTAATTAGTAAAAACTGGCAGTTTGTCACATAATATATATAGTTCTGAATATTTAATCTTTTTGTATCAGGGAGGATGCCATGTGAAGTTGGATCAAACCAATTGAACAGAATCAAAACTATTTTTCGATCCTACAATATTTTTTTCCAGAAATTCTATCTGATTTATACCAAGAAATTGATTCATACCTGAATAGGTCCGTTGCAAAAGTTAAATACGAAAGATCAGCGATTAGAAATGAAAAATATATGTATTTGAGAGATTGTAATCGTAAACTCACACACTCTGAATATCCAAAGCCTTGAACTATTACCTCTTGCTGAAAGTCTATACCTTCGGGCCTCAACTAATGAGGTAAAGTGGCTTGCATGATTTATAATAGTTCACTACAATTACTTTTATTATAATAATTTCAAATAATTATACCTACAACAATAGCTGAAAGATATTATAGTAAAACCCTCAAAATGATATTCTTTGGGATCAATAGGATATCACTTTAAAAGTTATCACTTTGTGCGATGCGTATAGTATGTAGAGTTGGGATCAGTGCTGTTTATCTTTAGGAGGATATCACTTTAGGATATAACTTTGACGATTTTCTTGTAATAGATTATCCACATGGCCTGCGGGCAATGAGCATCCATTCTGTTAATCAACAATCTCAGCCTCTAAGCATAAGAAAATTATTAAATAAATTTAAATTGACCGATTGGAAACCCCACATGACGCGCACACACACTATAAGATTCACCGTTGAAACATGATTTTTATCTAAAATGTATTTAGTTTTAAGATTCTGACAGTAAATTTTAAGATTTTTATCATTTAATAAACACCCGCATTACAATATGATTTAAATAAGTTTTAAATTTTTAAAATTTTCTTACAATTTAATTTATCATACCATTGATTGACCTTTTCGACAACTAAGTTCAAAACAAAAAATAATAAACACAATGTCTTCCCCTCTCATAATTGATCATTCATACAAGGGCAAGTGCTTAACCCATGGCTGCTCTAAGAAAATATATTATCATTATCTTTTTTTTCTCTGTTTTTAAACTCAATTATTTCGTCGCTGCATCAAAAACAAAGAAACATCACAGCTAACAACAAAAATTAAGATAAAGCAAACAGTTCTCACAATCAAAGCCACAATAAAGATCCAACCTAACAGTTAATGCTAACTATCTTTCTAAATAATATAATGATCTAAATCTTAAGGAATCTAACGAGAACACCAAATATATTTCTAGTGGTGCAAGACTCATCAAACAAAGCAACATATGCATTTTATTTGTATGTTTAAAATATCACATTTTCTATGCCATTTTTTAAAGGACTTTTTTCTCTGTCAAAAGGTGAATCATGGAGGTCTAATCAGACAGGTTTTTAGAAAGCAGAGTTTTCTGGATCATGCTCTTTTTTAATGTAGCTCTCAATATGATTTTCTATACTTTGAGCAAATTTTAAGATATGCTGCGTGACAGTTTTCTGGAAGAGGTATTAGCTCTTACCTTTAAATTCTTTTACATCATTTGAATATTTTTATAGGAACTTTTTAATATTTTGAATTCTTTTCTAGCCTTCTGATTTGTTGATTTTTCTCTGAATTTTGTCCTATGGGGGGCGCCCCTTTCTTGCATTAAAGTTTTTGCTCCTAATATATAAACCAAGGAAAGAGAGAAAAAGAGCACGTAAATGACAGAATATGTTTTTTTTTTCACAATAAATTCATATACTCATGCATTCCTCATAATTCAAATCTGACTGAGAATTAAACAACACCTCAACAAATTAGTTGAGACAAGGAACAGGAGAGAATAGTTTTCCCCTTTACTCAAGCAATAGTTGAGATACGAAGCCATACGTCAGGTCAGAATTCGTATTAGAGATGCACACTGCTGTGGAAATAATTATGAAAATCCAAAAGCATTCAACTGTGCTCATTTATACTCGTACGTCGCTGATGGAGTTGGCCTTTTAAATTGATTCAATTTCATCCACCAGTTTTTGTTGGTACAGTTACTTACAGTCCGGCATTGATCATATGTTTTTGACAATTTTTTTAAATTAAGTACAGTTAAAATATGAATTAACGAATTAAATATTAATAAAAAAAAATTTAAGAATAAATATAGTCACCCAATTATATGCGACGCGCGTCATTTCCGGCGTGGCATTGGCCGTCTCGAAGAGTGGCCGTACCAATGGGCGGCTCTCAGTTGAAAGTCGCCCGATTAATTAGGCGAGCGGTTGATATCGCCGCTAATTGGGGCGGCGCTCATTAGGGCGGTCGGTCGATCCTACCTCCTCGGTTTGCTCAATTCCTCCCCAAACTCGCTCTCCGGAACTCAGGAAAAGTCCGACCGCCACCGTCCTCAGCCCTCCGGAACTTCTTGGCCGGTCTCATCGCGCATTGCTTTTTTGTCCCGTTGCGACTTCTTCAAGGTATTTTTTTGTTGCTATCACTGATCGATCTGTTGCGCTAAGTATAATGATGTAATAAACTTTGAATAAAATCAAATAAACGAGAGAACATGTTAAAGATCTCAATAGCATAAGCTTATGTGATTTGATGAGATTCACTTATGTTCACATTCGCTCAAAGATCAAATATTTCAACAAGATTGAAAAAGGGGTACATCAATGATATCTTTGCATATAAGTTGAAGATAAAGATAAAAATAATATTTCTCTATTGAATGATTAAGAAAGGACATAAGCAATTGCCACAAAAATGTAGGCTGAATGTAGAGTAGAAGATATTAATGTTAATGGGATTACTCTTTTGTTTTCTTTGTTATAAGAGCTTTTTCTCTTTTTCCTTTTAAGCTTCAGAGTCTCAATTTGTTATGGTTCAAGTTTTGAGCCTTCTTTCATCTAAAATCCCTTAACTGCTTGTGTTGGTGGGATGATACACAACGGTTGAATTATTCCCTTATTATGAAGCAACTTATGGAAGGTATGAATTTGTGCATATAATCTTGAGTTTTGATCTTAACAGCCAAGATTAAATTCATCCAACTCTTAGTTAACATTTTGTGGATTTAAAATTTTCTTGAAATCAAACTTCAGCATGAGAGAAATATGGGCACTTTTATTTATTTTGTCTTAAGATTGTTGATGCTTCTCATGTATCAAGTTATTCTTCAAAAAAGTATTTGTCTATGTGGATTTCCCACTCATTATATGTGATAAGAATATAAGGTTTGTCTTAAGATTTTTTCCCACTTTTATTTAGCCTCCATTATTTCTCATAATTTGCGGTATGTAGCGTTGATTATAATCTTCTACTTTTTTGGCGTGCGATGGAGCACCGCCCGTAGCTAGGCGTCGACGTAGGCTTGGGAGGGAGCACCATTGTGCACCTTCGAGGTTCATCCTAGTATTGCCTCCTACGTGGCGATCGAGCCGCCACCGATCCTATAAGTGAATTTTTTTTTTTTGCAGAATGTGTTATGCGTGCTTACCTTTATTTCGACAGTACTTAGATTTTTTTTTTGCGTGCGCGCATCACACTTGCTTATCTTTGAAGTGGCCCATTACATGCGAGATTCATCGAGCGATCAGTGGGATTGTGTGAGGCCATTCCTCGGATCATCGGTTGCTTCCGCTTTGGTTGAGATGGTCTCCGACAATACCTTCCACCTCCTAGGTGAGATGACCGTGACGCTCAGGGCGTGGCGATGATTAGACTACTTGATGGGCCACCTATCATAGTCCGTTGTGATTGGCGAGGAGAAGAGATGGGACACTTGGCGCGATTCTTGCGATGATTTGTTAGGGACGACACCCATTACGTGATGTATCATGATCCGTCGGTCCATCAGTTCGACATTCGATTGGAGCACATGCCGACATACGCCGCGAGGTGGCTTAGGTGGACTTTCTGAGTCATATGGCGGTCGAGCACAGGAGTTCTTACACGGGCTTATATTTTATTTCGATTGGCTTCTTCTTCGATACTTACGGTTCGTGCTACGGTATTACCACTCGCGGAGGATCTTGATTCTTTATGATGTATACATGGTGGGCGGTTTTGGCTCACCTATATAGAGAGTTACATGGTCATTAGCGGAGACATGTTTTTTTCGTGCAATAAATTTAATTTTTTGATCGATTTTGTAAGAATTATTGCAGTAAAAATTTGGAACCATGCGGACAAAAGCTTAATATAGAGAGATGGTCCTCTTTACAGATCCAGTCTGATATGAAGACTAAGAGGAGAAGCTACCTTTGCATGACGTGCTTAATGTTAAAGAAAGGAATCCACAACCAAATAATACAAATGGCTGAGAAGAAGTAAGGGAGGAGAGAGAGGGCACCTGAATGTATCGTACGTTTAGTAATGCAATATAAAAGGCATGACAATATTCAATATAACAAAATAATTTTTTTATTTGAAAAATATGACAAGAAAAACTAAATTTATAAGATAATATTTACCATGAAAATATATGTATTAATGTGATATATATATGTGATATATATATATCACCTTAATAATAAATCGAAACAAAAATACGAATTCAAATTAATGATCACCAAAGATAATTGCAAAGTTTTAAAACTCTAATAAGCTCATACAAAAATTAAATTGATTCAATCAAAAAACCACTAATAGTGTTCGTTCAGCTCGTAGCACTATATTGGATCTTCTGAAACTGTTCTGTGCGGCAATTAGGTGAGACCATTAAATTTCTATGATCGAAGAGTTCAGAAAGCCTTCGACAGAAAGGGAAGGAGTCATTGATTAAGTTAGTAAGCTTTGACATCAGAACAGTCGCAGGTACGTCATGACCATTCTTGTTTCTATAAAATATTGATTTAATATGAATGCATAGAGATTTAAAATTTCTTGTATAAAATTTTTGAAAATATGTTAGATAATTTTTTAGTTATTAATCCAATATGCTTAAATTAAACCATCAATTTTAAAATTTCTTATGCTGATGGAACTTTTCTGCAATTACTTCGTAGTTCATAGTTTTGATAGTTTATAGCACAAAGTTAAATGTAATCTTTTCTTAAATGTTTATGCTCAATCGTCCATATTAACATCCTTCCGGTGATATTAAATAATCCTTAAGAAAATATTATATTGTCACTATGTCCTAATGACTGTTAATATGATAATAGCTTTTAATTAATACACTACTTGCATTCGATCATGTGATAATAAAGACTACCAACACATTTACTCATTATAATTTATTTTATATTTTAATCTAGACGATAGAACAAAATATATAATTCTTTTCATATTTAATCATCCTGCTTATTATTACCACATATCATCAACAGCTTAGTTAGAATCTTCTCACCACTGGTGAGAAAATTCTTAAACCATTTATCGGTGTGATAAAGAATGTGAAGGCATAAACACGAATATGCAGTTCAGCTTGTCTATGTTGACCTCCATGTCTACAGCAAGAGCAAATGCTAAGTTAAGCTAGTCAAGAGAGTTAAATAAGTGATGATCGTAATGCTATTTCGATCAAATGCACAATCACATATGTGAACAAAACGATGGCATAGAGATGGAGACATACATGAGACAATAAAATTTGTATAATATATATATATATATATATATATATATATATATATAGATATATATATATATATATATAGTCACTCTTCAAAAGCTTCTGTTAAATTAATAATAACATTATATTAAGATATTTATTCTAGTTAATCAAAAGCTGTCTTAAAAAAAAGAGAGAGGATAAATTAAATTAAATTTGAATTAATATGCCTCTATTTGAAAATCATAAATTCCTATATATATATATCATAATAAAGTTAATTTTATGATTAATCTCTGCTTATTACAATAACATAAATATAGCAGCTTAATTTAATCTAATACATGTTAAATTACTTTATATATAAAATGTAAGATATAAGGGGAAATTTTTAAATTAGGCATAGTTATAAGTTTAATTAGCTAATTAGGCACCGAAAAAAAAATTAACAAAATAATTGAAGTCGTGGCGTTGAGCGGACTGGGTATCTGCATCCGCGTCGGTTGTCGTCCGTTCAACGAACGCATGGCTCATTAATTTATTTTTTTTTAAAATTGGGAGTAGCTACAATATTTTGCACATATCTTCCTCATCCGGTGTCAGAATTGAGTGAACTTAGTATCGTTGAAATTGTAACAAAATTTTCCACAACTTTCATGTTAATTAAAAATTAAGATTGTGGCCCGATAGGCAAAAGTTTTTGAGAATGCACGAAAAAACTATGGCACCGACCTAAAATTTTTAAGCAGCCGCCTTTATTTGTCTATAATCTCATCGTGCGATCAAGCGAGCTTAGTATCATTGGAATCATGAAAATTCCACAACTTTTTATGTTGATAAAATGACTATTGACCCGTCTATAATTGTTATAATACTAAAACATAATACATACATGCATATACATACATATATCATATGCTCTCAAACTTGAATGAGTATTTTTTATTCTTTAAGAAATTTGTAATAATACAATTAATTATAATACTAAAACATAGACTTAAATAGAATAATATTATTTAAAATAGTGCAAACAATAATAAATTTAATAAAAAATAAAATTAGAATTTAATAAATATTTCACATAAAATAGTATAAAACTGGATCGAAAACAATCAAAGTCATCAAAACCAAACTTTCAGATAACTCGATCAACAAAACCAATGAAACTGACACAAAAAATAATAATAATTATTGTGTGCTAGAAAACTAGTTGTGATAGAGTGAAAGTTTACGCCTTAGCCTTGTTATGAAATCCAGACCATATATTTAAAGATGAATAAGAAAACTCAAATTTTACGTGAAAAATCTCAAAAGAGGGAAAAATCCGGGCGCTTAAGAATCTTCCATTATGTATTTGTTTGAGTACAAAATTTCCGATAACGGGATTACAAAACATGAGAAGGAAATGAGAATCCAGAATCGGATAACATATATATGCGTTGAGGTTGTAGCGGTTCTTGTAGTAGATGATGATGAGTGGGGATCACTCGATGAAGGTCGTCATGATGGTGACCGACGGAGATTGACGACGGCAAGGATCAGCGGTGGCGGCCGGCGGCGGTGGTTGACAACCGTCGAGTGGTGGCACGATTGTGCTTGGAGGATTTTCAAGCTTTAGAGCTCTCTCCTCTCTCCTGCTTGGGCTCCCCTCATATGAAGAATGAGATGCTATTTATAGATTGAAGGAGTGACGTCTCTATAAATACATACAAAATTCGAACCACTCCCCTCCATCGGACAGCTCAAAATGATTCCTTTGATCATTCGATGTATTTTCAATTTTTGAATGTCAAATGAAGTCAGAATTATGAGATCTTGGGCTTGTTAGATCCATTTCAAGAGGCCTTCGATTTGACTATAAACACTTCATATTTAAGAGCTTTTTAGAGATTTAACTGATATCCCAAGTTTATAATGATATTTTAAGTGCTTGATCTCGACTAATTTCAAGTGAGGATCAACTTGTTTTTGACATCAAGATTCGTGCTTCGACTAGTAGAATTTTCAGTGTCATATTTGATAGTAATTTCTACTTAACTCTTTCGCCTGCTATTTTGTGTTGTATGACATTCAAACGTTTTAGCTTACAAACTTGTAATAAAATAAATTTGTTTTAAAGTTCGTCACTATACAAATGAATTAAGGTGTAAATTAAGTAAGAAAGGTAATAAGTGAATCTATTACAAAAAAAGCACAATATTAAAGATTAGCTCAACTTCACAAGCTAAATCAATCAATATATTAAACTCTGAAGTCACTAAAACATAAATCTAAATATAGAAGATACAAGTATGCTTACTAATATTTATGTTTAAATCATAAAATAATTATTAGAAGGAATGCAAATCAAAATTATAAAGATACTTTTACAATAAGAATTATTTTGACTTAATACTATACTTATATCCCAAGCTTTGTAAATCAAAGATACTTTGCAAATTAAAAAATATATATATAAGCATTAGACGCGTTGAAACGAAGTAATCGGATCGGCCTTCAGTGAGCGGAATTGCGTAACCATGCGTCACATTGGCGATTACTAATTAGGCTATTTTTTATTCTTAATTTTTTTAACAATACTTAATTATCTAATTAACCAATGATACTTGTTTAAAATTATAATAATATATATGTATATATATATATATATATATATATATATATATGTATATATATATATATATATATATATATATATATATATATATATATATATATATGAATAAAAAATAAAAATATATTATTGTGCTATATATATTTGCATTTATCATCACATTTTCATTTCAAGTTGTCACCACAAATTTAAAATAAGTTAAGTATCTATATACGTTGTTCCAATGTGCCGTAGAAATCTACAAGTTAAGTATTCGTGCATGTTATTCCAACGTGGTGAGGAAATGTGTATGTTTCTTGTGTAGGTACATAAATTCCTATGCTCGCTTATTATAAGCGCGGTAGGATCAAAGACCCCTCGTAGTATCACAAGATACTGACCATGCACGCTTTTTATAAGCATGATGGGAAGTCCTACTACTCCCTTGGATATTTGAATTACTAAAATACCATTCACCTCATTTTTAGGATGAGTTCTCAACCCCTCCATCTTAGACATAGGACTTCTCTTAGACACTAAGAGTTCCTTGTCTTAAGACACATCTAGTGATTAAGTGGACACTTAACTCAGACTTAGAAGAGTTAGCTAGGAATAGGTCATGTCTTGGGGTGTTAGGAATTTGTTTACCCTAAGCTTAAACCAACTATCACTTCCTTCCTTCAAGTCAAACCCCAAATCAAATCAACATCAAACTAAATCAATTCTAGCTTAATTTTTCTAAATTCAAATCAATTCCAAATAATCGAAACTCATTATTGAAATCCAAATTTAAATTTCAAAATCTTTCCTAAGTCCTTTAATCTCCTCTTAAGGACTTAGCTTAAATCATGTTCAAATCAATTCAAATTCATGAAATTTTCTCACAACCCATATTATATTTATATTTTCATATATAAATGAAATGTAAATTCAAATTAATCAAACTAAATCCAAAATTCAAATCCAAATCAAAATCTTTCTTAAGTCACTTTGATTTCCATCTTATGGACTTAGCTCAAATCAAATCCAAATAAATTCAAATTCAAAAATTTTTCTCATAACTCATTTATATTATCATTTATATTTACAAATATAAATGAAATATAAATTCAAATATCCAAGAATCAATTCAAAAATCAAATCCAAATTTAATCAAAATCCTAGCCAAGTCAAAATCTTGAACTTAGCCAAATCAAACTTAAATCAAGCCAAACCCTTCATTTTTCTTCATGATTCAATCAATCATATAATCATGAATCAAATATAAATACAAACTTCAATCATCAATCAAGAATCAATTTAAAAATCAAATCCAAATTCATTGGATTTCTAACATGAAAAAAGAATGCTCATTTTTTTTATTAATTAAACATTATGCATTTACAGTATCCAACTTAATTAATTGCTTAATATAAATATGAGTTTATTATTTTGACTTAAATAGCTAACTAAATTTATATATTTTTTATTTAAATATTTCAAATGGATTCATTATGAGTTTTGCTTTGAGTTTGCTAAAGTTTGTTTTGTGATGTCAAATGGGTTCGATAATATAAATTGAAATATTTGTTAAAATACTATAGTTAATATGTATTATTTTAAAATAATTTAAATTAAAATATTATGTCACCAAGTGACATCTATTATATCAATTTATTTATTTTTTGAAATGCATGAATATTACAAAAAGATTATATTTAAATCTATGCGAAAAAAATAAAATTTTGTGCAATAACAAATATATGATAAATTTATATTAATCATACAATACATATTCGATCCAAAATAGACATATTGTTGGTAAAAATTATTAATATTTATTGTAATTTTTTAAGTATCATTTACAAAGCATTTATTTATCCAAAGACTAAATTATAATGTTGTGTTAGGTATCTTATATGTGCTCTTTTATTTAAACATTTCATTTCAAACATGTATATTGTTGATATTTTATTTACATTATATATGCATAAGAAAATGATAATGTTGTTAATTATGAGTATTTTTATTCTTTTCAATTAATGTTTTATATATATGATTTGAATAACATTCCATTGTTTAACGACACTAACTTTTAGAAATAGAAATAGCATATCACCATAGTTCTTAGTGTATGGATCTTGACTATGCGATTCAGACTAAATGTCCTCCTATCGCAGAAAAGTATGAACAAAGAGCTAACTTGGAGCGATTTTACCACATGATTCATGATCAGCATTCCATTCCAAAAATCATAAGAGGTGCAATGCCTGAACAGGAATGTGCTAAAAAATTTCTAAGCCAAATAGTAGACCATTTCGTTAATTCTAAAAAGGTTAAAGTGGGTACTAGTCTTAGTAAACTTATTTCAATGTGGTATAAATGCAATGAAAATATAAGGGAGTACATTATGGAGATGTCTAATTTTATTACTAGACTAAGCGCATTAAAATTAGAGACGTGTGATGACATTCTTATGCTTAATTTTGTTTTAAGATCATTTTATAAATTCTAATCTCTAACTGTGTTTGGAGAGTAATTACATGAAAGTTTAGAGTATTCAATTTCCTTTTAACTATTTCCTAAAATACAGACTTTAGTTCTAGGTGGCCTAAATTAAGCGGGAAAATTTTTTCTTCAACATAATTTTTTTTTTTTGAGCATGAAATTTTTTTTTTTTTTTTTTTGGGAGGCTAAGAAGGAATTTTTTTTTTCTTTTTAAATTTTTTTTTTGAATTAAATTCATAATATTTTTAATTTTAATTAAAATAAATATTATTATAATTTAATTAAGATTTAATAAATATAATTATATTTATTCAAATTGATGATAAATAATTCACGATAAATAAAGAAATAAAATAATTATTAAATTTTTCTTTATTTAATTAAAAAATATTAAAGCATAAATTATTTATTGAAAAAATTATTTAATAAATAAATATTAAATCATGAATAATTTATTTAATAAAAATTCTTATTAATTAATTAATGTTTAATATAGTAATAAAATTATATATATATATATATATATATATATATATATATATATATATATATATATATATATATATATATATATTAAATTGGTCATTATATTGATATAAAATGATAATATTCAAATTTTTCTATTTATAACACTAATAATTAATATCTTAGAAAATTTATAAATTAATTATTAATAATTAAATATTCGAAATACATTATATTTGTATTTGCTTTTTTTTTAGTTAAGAAAAAAAATTTTATTTATATTTTAATATATATATTTTTTTTATTGAATACGTTAATTAGTGAATAAATTCTACAATTAATTTAAATATAATAAAATTCTTGTCAGATTGATTTACATTCATCCAAATAAAACGAAAAAAAAATGTTTACATGTTTTCTTTGCCAACAACCATAAAATTCGAAATTATTTGTATTACTTTTCATTTTATTATTTCTTTTTACTGCATTAAAATCAAACACTTAATTTTGATCTCTCTTCCTACAATTTAATCATTTTAAGATAAATTATAATACTCAAAAGAAAAATGGACTCTTAATGAGCTCGTTGCCCAATGCGTATAGAAGAGATTAAACATGAAAAAAAAGTGCTCTTAGCTACTTCCTCTTTGTGGCATTATTTCTAAAATAAAGGACTTATAAAGGCAAAGGAACTACACACACAAAGAGAATTGATAGGTGCAACAAAAATAAAATAATATGGTTACTTTTTTTTTTTTTGCAAGAAGGTTTATCATGTGAAGAAGGATTGTCTCAAGTATGCAAAATGGCTCATAAAAAGAGGTAAACTTCTCAACTTTGTTTTGTTAAAGTTAATTTATTCTTAATCCAAACTTGGTGGATAGATCTGGGTGTCTCACATAAGTGTGACTATCTCAGGTTGTCAGGAGGCGAATGACAAGCGATCTTGAAAAAAAATTCATCTAAGTGGAAAATAATAATAAAGCTCCTGTTGAAGTAATATGCTTATATAGATTACATCTAGAATATGGTTGTATTTTAAATTTACATGAGACTTTTTATGTATCATCATTTAAATGAAGTTTAATTTCTATTTCTTGTTTGGACAAATCGGTTATTCTTGTTCATTTGGAATGAAAAATTTTATCTCTTTTGGTATTCAAATATTATTGTATTGCGATTAGTTGATAATCTATATAAATTAGATATTTACGCTTGAAATTAATGAAACTTTGCATGCAAGTAATTTTGGTAAAAGCAAAATTGAATGAGAATTCATATATGTTATGGCACAAGCAGTTTTGGACATATTTCTAAACATAGAATTGAAAGACTTGTGTTAGAAAGAATTCTTGATTCTCTTAATTTTTGAGATGATAAACCTATAGAATATATCGAGGAAATAAACAAATATCAAGAAATTTGGTGCTAATAAGAGTTTAAGCATCTTGGAATTAATTCATCGATATTTGTGGTACATTCTACTGCTACTTGGAATGACCAACAATATTTCATTACTTTCATAAATGATTATTCTCGTTATGGGTACTTATACTTGATTTATGAGAAGTCAATCATTGGACATATTCAAAATTTTTAAGGTTGAAGTTGAAAATCAACTTGGAAAAAGAAATAAATCCAAATCATTTGTGATGGTGAATACTATGCGTATTATGATGGGGTGAACAACACGTCAGACCCTTTTGCCAAATATTTAGCAGAATGTGGTATCATTCCTCAATACACCATGCTAGGGACTCTAAGTTAAAATGGTATAGTTGAGAGATGAAATCAAACCCTTATGGATATGGTTAGAAGTATGATAAATCATTCTTCCTTATCAGAATTATTTTTGGAGAAGCCTTAAAGACTGCTGTTTGCATCCTGAATAGAGTTCCAAGAAAAGTAGTAGCTAAAACCCCATATGACTTATGGATTGGGAAGAAGCACAGTATTATGCATCTTCATGTTTGGGGATGTCCAAGAAGCTAAAGCCATATAAGCTAATGAAAGAAAGTTGGACTCAAAACTTCTTATTTTGTTAGATATTCAGAAAGGTCGAAGGGTTTTAAGTTTTATGACTCTTCAAATAAATCCTTTTTTGAGACGGGCAATGCTAAATTTATTGAGGAAGTTGAATATGATGGGAGTAATAAACATAAGAATTTTATATTTGAAGAGCAATGTATTACTCTTTCTACAGTTACAAAAAGAAATGATCAGATAATCTTATCTGATCTTATTCAAGTTATAAATAAATCAAAATATTCTTGAATTAACTCTCACTCATACTGGAATCATAACAATTTCAATTGAAGTGTCATTAAGAAAATCCACTAAAGAGAGATGATCAACAATTTAGATGATTATGTTGTGTATCTCAAAACATGAGTTTGACATTAGATTGAAAGTGATTCAATCTCTTTAGTCTTGTCAAATAAGTGTCAACTCTCATAAATGGATAGAAGTCATTGGCGATGAGATGAAATCAATGAAAGATAATGATGTTTGGGATCTTGTCGAATTGCATAAATTAATAAAACCATTGGTTGTAAATGAATTTTTAAAATCAAAGCGATTCAGAAGGCAATGTCAAAAGATATAAAGCATTTTAGTTGTTAAAGTTTCAAAAAAGCATTGATTATAAAGAGACTTTCTCTCTTTTTTGAAAGATTCTTTTAGAATCATTATGACACTAGTAGCTTATTATGATTTAGAGTTACATCGAGATAGATATAAATACGCATTTCTCAATGGTGACATTGAAAAATTATATATATGGTGCCAAAAAATTTTCAATCTTGATTCAAAACACACGGTATGCAAATTAAAAGAAATTCATATGGTTTAAAAGTAGCAATGGTATAAGAAATTTGATCAAGTGATTACTTCTTTTGGTTTTAAGAAAATAATGTTATCAATGCATTTATCACAAAATTAGTGAGTAAATTCATCATCCTAGTATTATATGTTAATGATATCTACTAACAAGCAGCGATATAGGCCTTTTGCATGAAACCAAAAAATTTCTTTCAAATAAATTTGAAATGAAAGATCTTGGAAATGCATCTTTTGTGTTGGGTATACAAATTCATTGAGATCGTTCTCGTGGTATACTTGGTTTATCACGAAAGGCATATATTGATAAAGTGCTTAGTAGATTTGGCATGAAAGATTGTGCACCAAGAGATACACCCATTGCTAAAGGTAATAAATTCAGTTTGCTTCAATGTCCAAGAAATGAACTTGAAAAGAAAGAGATGGAAAATATCCCTTATGCATCTGCGGTAGAGTCTTATGTATGCTCAAGTTTATGCAGTATTATTGTTAATGCTTGAAAGTTATATATAATAATTATAATTTGCTATATGAAACACAAAATCTAAAGTCCTCACAAATGATGAAATCTCTATAATGTCTTATCTACTATTATCTGCATTAAAAAATTATAAAATTGAAATCGTATTCTTATTAATCAAAAAATTATCGAGAGATTTACAAATTTTTTTAAACAGATCTTTCTTTCCATTTAATGCTTGCTAAATAATTCTAAAGAGCTTAACAGTTTAACAAAAAAAGAAGACCTAACATTTTCATCAAATAGTAAAATTTGTATTTTGTGATGTTTATGTGATTGCATGATAAAAAGAGTACATAGATTTTTCCTTATGTCATATAAAGTAATCATTTAAAAACGCTTCTGAGTTAAACCAAACTATGTAATTATACGAACTGCTGGTATGATGCTGAGTAGTAATTAACTGAGCATAAACTGAAGAGCTTAACGCTGAAGAAAGGTATCTACAATCATTAAAAATTGAAGCAATTAGAGAGAGAAAGAGAGTAAACGCAAAGTAATTTGTCATATTGTAATACAATTTAAAAAAGATAGCATGAAAAAAATTATATATCAGAATATTCTACACAATATTTTTTAAATAAGAATAACATGAAATGAATGGAATATAAAGCATAAAAAATATTTAATAAAAATAGGAATTCACATTTTTTGCCTTCTTAAAAAATAATTAAATATCCTCTAATTTTAAGTATCTTTTGATTTATTAATATTATTTTATCCTTATTTAAAACATTTTAAAATATAATTTTATGCAAATGTCATCTTTGCTTGAAATCGATATATAAATTCATGCATGAAATGATCATTGAAGAAAAAACTTTCAGAAGCCGGTTCAGCTTCTTGCTATATTTGTTGTTTTTTGATTGACATGAAATGAAAATTATGTTAATTTTTAGAGATGAATAACTTATTTTGTCATTTAGTTTTAAGATAGTAAGTCAAAAAATTTTTCTGCAAATGGCTTTCAGCCAGGATAATTTACTATAAGTAAGCAATATATTTCAAGAAAAAAATTATCTTTGTCGAAGAAATGAAACTTCAGGTAAACTATTTCAATGAAAGTTTATAGATGTTTGATTTTAGGGACCATATATGAGAATAAATATGAAACAAATAGATAACCAAAGAGGCTTAATTTGCTATTCTTTTTTACTTTAACAAAATTGCATGGTAAATTAACAATTATAAAAGTACAGAACCTATAAGGCAAAAAAAAAATTAAATTATGATTGCATCTTCTTTATTAGCAGATTAGCATATCTCTCCTGGACAAGAATTGAACTATGTAAAATGTTATCTTCTTTTAACGTTTGATCTCTTATGCAAGTACTTGATGATACATGGCATGTGCTACTAGTTTGATGCCTTCAATTCACATTAGTCATCAAACTAGTAGTTTTTTTGTACACTAGAAATTAGGATATAGCTAATTTGGTGATAAATTATTATTATTTAAAGAATAAAAATCTATTTAGGATAATGTTGTTAATTATATGTCATTCTTCAGCCTAAATAATTCTTATGAGTCAAATTCTTGTGAAATATCTAGCAGAACCAAGATGGTTATAATGGGCACATTTATGAACAATTCATATCTAATACTATTTTCTCATCTTATTGGTGACTCCTAAATTTCCAATTATTCATACCTTTAAGATGGGGAAAGTAATATCTTTGATGAATTCATTAGTCATTATATCCAAAATTGTTGGGTGGATAATTCTAAAAAATAATACTAATTTTATGTTGCCCAAAGACTCGCTTGTGATTATTTTATGATTAGAGAACTATTTTGTAAGTTAGCGTTCTCATTTTTTTTATCTTTACAAGTTTTTGTAACTTAGCGTTGTCATTATTTTATCTATGCAAGTTTTCACTCTTCTTAGTAGTCCAGTTTGATAATATTTTGTTTTTAAATTCTGACTGTCATGGTTAAAATATTTTTTCCATTAAGACAATGGTTTTCTGAATACACATGAGAGTAAAACCATTAATATACCATCGTTAATTAAAGCTATCAGGATAAGAATTTTTTTTAATTAGTAAAACTGGCAGTTTGTCATAATATAGTTCTGAATATTTAATCTATTTGTATCAAGGCCATGTGGTTGGATCAAACCAATTGAACAGAATCAAAACTATTTTTCGATCCTACAATATTTTTTTCCAGAAATTCTATCTGATTTATACCAAGATGATTCATACCTGAATAGGTCCGTTAAGTTAACGAAAGATCAGCGATTAGAAATGAAAATATATGTATTTGAGAGATTGTAATCGTAACTATACACTCTGAATATAAAGCCTTGAACTATTACCTCTTGCTGAAAGTCTATACCTTCAGGCCTCATAATGAGCTAATCTTGCATGATTTATAATAGTTCACTACAATTCTTTATAATAATTTCAAATAATTATACACAATAACAGCTGAAAGATATTATAGTAAAAATTCTAAGTGATATTGTTGAGATCAGATAGATGTGCTTTATTATGACTTTGTATATATATATGATCATTGATTTGGAAAGTGTTAATCACTTTAAAATCTCTTTAGATATGAGGCATTTCTGAATGGGATTATCACATGGCCTGCAATGAGCATCCATTCTGTTAATCAACAATCAGCCTCTAAGCATAAGAAAATTATTAAATAAATTTAAATTGACTGATTGGAAACCCCACATGACACGCACACACACTATAAAATTCACCGTTGAAACATGATTTTTATCTAAAATGTATTTAGTTTAAGATTCTGACAGTAAATTTTAAGATTTTTATCATTTAATAAACAGCATTACAATATGATTTAAATAAGCTTTAAATTTTTAAAATTTTCTTACAATTTAATTTATCATACCATTAATTGATTTTTCGACAACTGTTAAAACAAAAATAATAAAGAATATCATAATTGATCATTCATACAAGGGCAAGTTAAATGGCTGCTCTAAGAAAATATATTATCATTATCTTTTTTTTCTCTGTTTTTAAACTCAATTATTTCGACGCTGCATCAAAAACAAAGATAAAGCTAACAGTTCTCACAATCAAAGCCACGATAAAGATCCAACCTAACAGTTAATGCTAACTATCTTTCTAAATAATATAATGATCTAAATCTTAAGGAATCTAACGAGAACACCAAATATATTTCTAGTGGTGAAGACTCATCAAACAAAGCAACATATGCATTTTATTTGTATGTTTAAAATATCACATTTTCTATGCCATTTTAAAGGACTTTTTCTCTGTCAAAAGGTGAATCATGGAGTCTAATCAGACAGGTTTTAGAAAGCAGAGTTTCTGGATCATGCTCTTTTTAATGTAGCTCTCAATATGATTTTCTATACTTTGAGCAAATTTAAGATATGCTGCGTGACAGTTTTCTGGAAGAGGTATTAGTTCTTAAAATTCTTTACATCATTTGAATATTTTATAGGAACTTTTTAATATTTTGAATTCTTTTCTAGCCTTCTGATTTGTTGATTTTTCTCTGAATTTGTCCTATGGGGGCGCCCTTTCTTGCATTAAAGTTTTTGTCTAATATATAAACCAAGGAAAGAGAAATACATAGAATATGTTTTTTTTTCACAATAAATTCATATACTCATGCATTCCTCATAATTCAAATCTGACTGAGAATTAAACAACACCTCAACAAATTAGTTGAGACAAGGAACAGGAGAGAATAGTTTTCCCTTTACTCAAGCAATAGTTGAGATACGCCATACGTCAGGTCAGAATTCGTATTAGAGATGCACACTGCTGTGGAAATAATTATGAAAATCCAAAAGCATTCAACTGTGCTCATTTATACTCGTACGTCGCTGATGGAGTTGGCCTTTTAAATTGATTCAATTTCATCCACCAGTTTTTGTTGGTACAGTTAGATTACTGTCCGGCATTGATCATATGTTTTTCGTGCAATAAATTTAATTTTTTTGATCGATATTGTAAGAATTATTGCAGAATTTGGAACCATGCGGACAAAAGCTTAATATAGAGATGGTCCTCTTTACAGATCCAGTCTGATATGAACACTGAGAGGAGAAACTACCTTTGCATGACATGCTTAATGTTAAAGAAAGGAATCTACAACCAAATAATACAAATGGCTGAGAAGAAGTAAGGGAGGAGAGAGAGAGGGCACCTGAATGTATCGTACGTTTAGTAATGCAATATAAAAAGGCATGAAAATATTCAATATAACAAAATAATTTATATATCTTTTTATTAGAAAAATATGACAAGAAAAACTAAATTTATAAGATAATATTTACCATGAAAATATATGTATTAATGTGATATATATATATATATATATATAACACCTTAATAATAAATCCAAACAAAAATACCAATTCAAATTAATGATCATCAAAGATAATTGCAATGTTTTAAAACTCTAATAAGCTCATACAAAAATTAAATTGATTCAATCAAAAAACCACTAATAGTGTTCGTTCAGCTCGCAGCACTATATTAATATTATATAACATTATATTAAGATATTTATTCTAGTTAATCAAAAGCTGTATTAAAAAAAAGAGAGAGGATAAATTAAATTAAATTTGAATTAATATGCCTCTATTTGAAAATCATAAATTCTATATTTATATCATAATAAAGTTAATTTTTTGATTAATCTCTGCTTATTACAATAACATAAATATAGCAGCTTAATTTAATCTAATACATTTTAAATTACTTTATATATAAAATGTAAGAAAAGGAAATTTTAAATTAGGCATAGTTATAAGTTTAATTAGCTAATTAGGCACGAAAAAATTAAAAATAGTTGAAGTTCCGTTGAACGGACGGTCTGCTAAAAATCCATATATGATCGTTTAATACAATTCTTCGTAAATTTTTTTAAAAAATTAATTACATATTTTTGCATCTTCTGTCATTAAGATAACTTAGTATCGTTGAAATTGTAACAAAATTTCTCACAACTTTATGTTAATCAAAATTAAGATGTCTAATAAGCTTTTGAGAATCTTAAAAAACTTAATGACCTAAAATTTTTTAACATTTATTTGTCTATATGACTCATCCTGTGGTCAACTTAGTTCGTTAATCACAAAATTCTCCACCTTTCATGTTGATTAAAAATATATTATGATAACTACTATAATTGTTATAATACTAAAACATAATACATACATGCATATATACATATATCATATGCTCTCAAACCTTGAATGAGTATTTTATTCTTTAAAAAATTTGTAATAATACAATTAATTATAATACTAAAACATAGACTTAAATAGAATAATATTATTTAAAAATAGTGCAAATAATAATAAATTTAATAAAAAAATTAAATTAGAATTTAATAAATATTCTCATAAAATAATATAAATCGATGAATCAATCAATGTCATCAAAACCAAACTTTGATAATTAGATCAACAAACCAATAAACCGACACAAAATAATAATAATTGTTGTGTCTAGAAAACCAGGTTATTGGTAGAGTGAAAGTTTCGCCTTGTTATGAAATCCATGTCTCACAGTATTTAAAGAGTGAACAAGAAAACTCAGAAATTTTTATGTGAAAAATCTCGAAAAGAGGGAAAAACCACACCAGTAAGAATCTTCACTATATTTGTTTAGAGTACAAAATTCCGATAACGGGATTACAAAATTGTACATAAGAAGGACTAACAATGAAATCCCAGAATCGATAGCTCATATAGTCACGTTCTTTACGGTTGCTAGTGGTAGCAGATGATGATGGTGAACAGCGGGGGATCAGCAGCGACTAACGATGAAGGTCGTCATGATGGTGTGGTGAGATTACAATGGCAGGATGGTGGCGGCCGGCGGTTGACGCAGTGGTGTACGGTGTGCTTGGAGGATTTTCGCTTTAGAGCTCTCTCCTCTCACTTGGGCTCCTCATATGAGAAATGAGGTTATTTATAGATTGGAGGAGTGGCGTCTACGTAAATACAAAAATTCAAACCACTCCATCGGACGCTCAAAATGATTCTTTTGATCATTCGATGTATTTTCGTTTTGAATGCTCAAATGAAGTCGAATTATGAGATCTTGGGCTTGTTAGATCCGCGTCAAGGCTTTCGATTGTATAAACACTCCATATTTAAGAGCTATTTAGATTTAACGATATCCCAAAGTTTTAATGATATTTTAAGTGCTTGATCTCGACTAATTTCAAGAGGATCAACTTACTTTTGACATCAAGATTCGTGTAGTAGAATTTTCAGTATCATATTTGATAGTAATTTCTAACTCTTTCGCCTGCTATTTTGTGTTGTATGATATTCAAACGTTTTAGCTTACAAACTTGTAATAAAATAAATTTGTTTTAAAGTTCGTTACTATACAAATGAATTAAGGTGTAAATTAAGTAAGAAAGATAATAAGTGAATTTATTACAAAAAAGCACAATATTAAAGATTAACTCAACTTCACAAGCTAAATCAATCAATATACTAAACTAAGTCACTAAAACATAAATCTAAATATAGAAGATATAAGTATGCTTACTAATATTTATGTTTAAATCATAAAATAATTATTAGAAGGAATGCAAATTAAAATTATAATGATACTTTGCACAATAAGAATTATTTTGGACTTAATACTATACTTATATCCCAAGCTTTGTAAATCAAAGATGCTTTGCAAATTAAAAAATATATATCTGAATTTACTTGGTGGGCAACAGCTTTGGTAGTCTGAAGCTCGGCCACCAAGTGGGCTGACCAATTTCCGCATAATGCGTGCGTGAAGCAACGTGTAAGCGGTATCATATTCTTAAATTTTTTTTTAATAATTCTTAATTATCTAATTAACCTTTTAATGATACTTAGTTTAAAAAAATTGCCTATAATATATGATACTTAGTTTAAAAAAATGGGCGATTGGGTCGGTATGAGAGGGCGAGTGGGAAGCGGCCGGTAGTGATGCCAGCGGCATTGGTCGCTTGCCTGGCAAAAACGTCCGTTTTCGCCCGTTTTGACCCATTTTTGCCCGTTTTGAGTGGCTTTGGGTGATTTTTAGCGATTTTTGACCTTTTTGCCTCTATAGGTAGTCTATAAAAACCCCCTAGGGTCAAGGGAGAATACACACTTCTCATATGCTGGAGTGTTCCTCTTCTTCTTAAGAGGAGGTCATTCGGAGGCAATCAAAGCCCGTAGTTCATATGATGAGGCTCGGTTTTCTCGAAAAGGCGTCAGCCACCTCGGTCGGAGGTTGGAGGCAATCAAGACCGTGTTCATACGACAAGGCTCTAGTTTTCCCTCGAAGAGGTGTCGGGACCTCGTCGGACCGGGTGGGTGATCAAGATTCGTAGTTCATACGGCAAGGCTCCAGTTTTTCCTCGATAGAGACATCAACTGGCCTCGTCGGACCGGCCATCAGCGTGAGAACGGAGACGGGGTTGACGGTGATGCCCGACGAAGCCAATTGATGTCTCTTTCGAGGGAAAACCGGAGCCTTACCGTATGAACTACGGGTCTTGATCTCCTCCGAACCTGGTCGGTCTGACGAGGTTAGTTGACACATCTTTCAAGAGAAAATTGGAGTCTTGCCGTATGAACTACGGGTATTGATCGCCTCCGAATCCGGTCGGTCCGACGAGGTCAGTTGACACCTCTTTCAAGGGAAAAATGGAGCCTTGCCGTATGAACTACGGGTCTTGATAGCCTCCGAACCCGGTCGGTCTGAAGAGGTCAGTTGATGCCTCTTCGAGGGAAAAGCTGAGCCTCGTAGTATGGTATAATTTGATCGCCTCCAAACAACCTCCTCTTAAGAAGAAGAGGGATACTCCAGCATATGAGAAGTGTGCATTCTCCCTTGACTTTAAGAGGTTTTTATAGACCCCCTATAGAGGCAAAAAGGTTAAAAATCACTAAAAACTGCCCAAAATTATTCAAAATCGCTTAAAATGGACGGAAATGGGTCAAAATGGTGTTTTCGCCCTAGACGCAAGCGGACCAGTGCAGGTGGGAACAGATCTGTCACACGCTGCGTGGCCTCCCACTCCTTCCGGCCATCGCTTACATAGCGTACCGCGACTCCGAAAGCACCCACAGCTCCCACAACCACGCGACTCAGCTGATGCCATCGGCCCGGCACTTGACTCGCTCAGGCCGGTTCGTCGACTGAAAATGACCCGCGTGGTTTTGCGCCAGCCCTCTACGACCGTCGACCCAACTGTTTTTGCACCTCCTTCCTTGGCGTCAACCTTCAAATCGACTGGCCCGAGCAAACGCAGTAAATGTTGGATGAATCCATAACCCCAAAATCTTGGGCCTTGCGTACACGTACAACGATCGCTTCCATGATCATAATCTTGTGCTCCCATGAAGATATGTTCTCTCAAAATGTATGGTTAATGGACTTGTAAATTTCATTGAAGAATCTGCTATTTTCAAGTATTCAACATATATATTTTTTGATGATTGAGATAATAACATCCCAGAAAATAGGGGCAATTGATATGACCCTAAAATTTACTAGTCAAAGCAATCTTGATGTCGAAAGCACCGATCAATCAAGACTAATATCAAACGCTTATTATCAATCGACTCTTAAATATGTAGTGTTTATAGTCAAATCGAGTGTCTTGACGAGCTGGATCTAACAAGCCCAAGATCTCATAATTTCAACTTCATTTGAGCATTCAAATACACAAAATACATCAAATGATCAAAGGAATCATTTTGAGCCATCCGATGGAGAGGAGTTGTTCGGATTTTGCATGTATTTACAGAAACACCACTCCTCCAATCTATAAACAGCTCCCCATTCTTCACATGAGGGGAGGTGAAGCAAGAGAGAAGAGAGAAGAGAGAGCTCTAAAGCTTGAAAATCCTCTAGGCATAATCGCCACCACTGACCGCCACCACGCTGTTACCAATAACCGCCACCGCCGGTCTTTCCACCGCCATCTTGTCATCGAATCCGTTTGCCGTTACCACTATCATATTATCGCTTATCGTATCAATCATCGCTGCCGGTCATCATCGCCGACCACCATACGGCTACCACTATCAGCGGCCACCATCGCGATCTCAGGCCATCTTCGCTACCATCCCGACGATCTTCATCGCCGGGCCATCAATTCGCTATTCACCATTACTATATGGTTGTTATTGCCTAATTTTGGGATTCCCATTATTATCCCTTCTCATGTACAATTTTGTAATCCCGTTATCAGGAAATTTTGTACTCTGAAACAAATATATAGTGGAAGATTCTTACTGGGCTAAGCCCCGTGATTTTTCCCTCTTTTTGTGGTTTTTCACGTAAAATATTCTGGAGTTTTCTTGTTCACTCTTTAAATAACTGTGTGTGTACTAGATTTCACAAACAAGGCTAAGGCGTAAACTTTCACAATACCGCAATTAGTTTTCTAGCACGCATCAGCTTACATCTATGGGAAACCGATTCTCATTATTTCATCTTGTATGACCAAGTTTTCCAACAAATCAAAACCACCATCGAGGTGGAGCATTTTTTTAAAGAGCAAGAAGAATGAAGATTCATCAAACTTCGCTCCTTCCTTCTTTTAAAAACTGGGGCAACTCTTAATCTCAAAAGATTATCCAAATCAATATTAGATATTTAATTGATTATCGCTAGAAAAGCAAGTCAATATACTAATGAAAAGATCAAGGTTAAGGAGCAACTTTGGCTACAACTACAAATGATATTTAATTGACCTTCCATAGTTAATGTCATCGAGCAAAGACTTTGACAAACAACCAAAGAGTGGTCCTTGTGGACTTCTCATCTCCATATAGTTAACGCATCGCAACACCCTAACAAACAACCTGATAGGTTAAAAAATCCTCGCCGATTCAATTCAACCTCATCCATACGTTAACATTCTAACACCGACAAACAACATCGGATAGTCACTCGGATTCAATTCGACCTCTTCCATACGTTAACATCATCAACACTTTGACAAACAACATTGATAGGTCAAAATCTTAAGATTAAATTCACCTCTTCCATACAGTTAACGCCATCTGAAACACCCTAACAAATAACCCTGATAGGTCAAAATTCAATTCAACCTCTTCCACACAAGTTAACGCTATCAAAAAGACTCGACAAACAACCTGATAGGTTAAAGGTCCTTGTGGACGCCCCACCTCTTCCATTGTGTTAACATCATCGTAACCGACAAACAACCTCGATAAAATCCTTAGATTCAATACATCTTCCACAAAGTTAACGCGTCATAGTAACACTCGATAAACAACCTTGGATAGTCAAAATTTCAACGGATTCAATTCCACTCATAGGTTAACGCCATCGTAACACTCGACAAACAACCTCGATAGTCAAAATCCTCTGGATTCCCAACCTCTTCCACAAGGTTAAGATCATCGAGCAAAGACTCGACAAACAACCTCGATAGTTAAAAATCTCAACGATTCAATCAATTCTTCTATACAAAACGCCATCGAAGTCACACTCGACAAACAATCTCGAATAGTCAAAATCCTCAACGGATTCACTCAATCTTTCCATACGCCATCAAGTCACACTCGACAAACAACCTCGGATAGTTTAAAATCTCAGATTCCAACCTTTTCCATAGTTAACATCATCGTAACACTCGACAAACAACCTCGATAGTCAAAATCTCACGGATTCAATTTGACCTCTTCCATAGCAGTCATCGAAGTACACTCGACAAACTACCTCGGATAGGTCAAAGAAAAGCCGACCATCGCCGCAATCTCTGGCCATCACCATCGTTAAACATCTCCGACTACCGACGCCGGGCTAACGATTACTGCCGCGTTGTGCCGCTACCAATTGCCGCCGCTAACCACCATCGCCGGGCCACCATCGTAATTATCGTTAGTTAGCCCGCTTGCCGCCAATTATCATTGTTCTATATCTTTAACTACTGAGGTTGAGCCACTGCCGCCAAGCATGCCCGCCGACCACCTTCGGCCCCATCACCGCCGCTGACATCGCTGCTTATCATCGGCCACCATCGTTTGCCATCTGACGGCACATTCATGACGGGCTATCGTACATCTATCGGTTCACCATTATTGCTGATCCGCTGATTACTATTTATTCATATTAACTATCATGTTAAGCATTGCTTAATTATCGCTGGATATCTCCGAGACCAGATTGCCAGAATCGCACCATTCTCTCGATCTTTACCGGTGAACCATGGATCATCTGGGCTGACATAGATGCGTTGCCGCTGCTGATATTGCCGCTATGCTCTGACCACTTCGGCTGCTAACCACTCGGTTGGTGCCGCTGCTGGCCGCTATCACTTCGCTGCCGGCTACTCACGCTGATTTACATATACCGCTCTGATATCTCGGCCATCTTCTGGTAATACTATCGTTGCGGCTATCCTCTTATTTCATTAACGCTGGCTGCCACTGCTGAAATATCGCATTTCGCTGACCACTCGTTGCTGCCATAACTACTACTGCCGGCCAGTTTGCATCCGCTATTAAACGCTATTATCGCGGCGACATTGCTGTTGATCAACTTAATCGCTGTTATCTCTCCGCTGGTTACCATATCACCGTTGCTATCTCTCGCTGATTACCGACGTTGCTGCCACATGACTACTTGCATCGCTGCTATTATCGCGACCGCTGGTTGCCTACCACTTATCAATGCTGCATTAACCATCGTTGCATCTCTGACCACTGTTGTCGGTACCGCTGCTGACATCGTTATCGGCCATTGCCGTGCCGGGCATTGCTAACCACTGTCTGATTACCGCCGCTGACTACCGCCATTGGTCACCGCTGACCATCGCCGGTATCTCTGGCCACCACTATTACAACACATCGTTATTCGCTGACCTCCTGATGTACCATCAATATACACTTAAGAATCGCTATACTTAACCATGGCTATCACTTATTGCGATTATGGATTCATTGTCAGCCCTTTTCATATACAATTATGTAATCCCGTTATCAGGAAAAATTTGTACTAAACGATACATAGAAAAAATTTTTTTGGCTAGCCCGTGATTTTTCCCCTTTTCGAGGTTTTTTCACGAAATAATTGAGTTTTCTTATTAATTCTTCAAAATCGTATGTGTAATTCAAAACAAAGCTAAGATGTAAAATTTTATTTTACCTCAACTGATTTTCTAACACGCAACAGGTTACAACCGTGAAAATCCTGAGTGGTGTTGAAAACATTCAGATTTAAGGTCAAAGTTAATAGTAACTAACTACAAACAACCTCAAACAACTAATGTACACCAACAAACATTTAGGTCTACCGGCAGAGTTAATTTTGTATCATAATATAAAATTAATATGATATTTTGTATACAAAATTTATGATTCTAAATTGTTTGTTAATTTACACCTATTATAGTAAATCAATTAGCCAATAAGAACTTATAAAAATGTATATTAAAAACTGAGACAACAGAAATATGTGACTACTGTGGGGCGGAAATAAAAATTGATTAATTAAAGAAATGTTTGAAAATACACAAAAGGACTGAATGCAGAGGTTAATATGTGACACTCAATAAAAAAAAAAAGAAATTAAAAAAAGGTTCATAGTATATATACACACACACATGTTTTAATTGAACGCAGAATTTTCTACAATTTATTAAATTATACATAAAATCTTTTATTAAAAACTTATTTTTTATTTATCACAAATATAAAGTACCTAGAGATCTTACCTCTTATGGTGAAAATATATGCAAAATTTTTAATTACAATTAGCTAGAAGTTATATAGAGGTTTCTTTTTTCTAAATTTAATATAATAGCAACAAAGCTTGTGATGCAAAAGGCACTAGGATATAAGAGTGACTTCATCACTCTCTTGATGGTATGCCTTATATAATATATTTTATTTCATAGCATCAATCTAACATGTTAAGCTCTCTAATACAAATTTGATTTTTGGAGCATACAAGCGTGGTTAGTCTTATCATTCCTATTGCAAAACCCTATATGTTATAGTGGCCAAAAATTAAGTTTTCTACATAAATTTTCACTAGATTGTAAGAAGACTAAGTAATCACAACTAAATTTATTTCTATGACATCAAACTTGATCATTGCGTAGAGAATTTTCTTATTGCTTTATCTGTGTAATATAGATTTTTGAGTTGTTTAAAGTCGTAACAGAGGAGATGGTCGACCTACTTGAAACAATATATTCCTCTCTATAGTTATCTCACACTTCTTTACTGAGAAGTCTAAGTCTAAGGAGTGAAGCCCCACCTAAATCTCCTCATGTATGTATCTAGCCTGCCTTCTTCAACTACTCCCCCAATTAGTACTATTAGAGATAAGAATTTGAATTTAATTAAAGGCCTAGAGCTGAGATTTATGGATTTTGAAACTACAATCAGAAGAATGGTTGAAGTTGAGATGATGCTTAATCTGCTGAAAAAAGAATTGATAGACATTGAAGTCCAAACAATATAAAAGATGTTGATGAGGGATTACTCGCCACTAAAGACACACATACAAAATGGGTTGTAGAAATTATTTCAATGAAAAATGAGCAATTGGTTCACGATATATGCCAAATAAAAATATTGATTTTCTTTGTCCAATCATTTTGCTCATCTTCATTCACAAGGTCAAAGCCAACTATAGCCTCTATGTGCTTACACATGAACATTCCATAATCGAAGCTATTATCTTGAATAAGTATACTTATAATCACTTCGAGTGACCATTCGGTCAGATTGGAGTCAAATGTATTGACAACATGAGTGATATGTAGTTTGATATATACATGCAACAATAGAATAAAAATATGTTATTGATATGACCCTGAAAATTCCACTAGTCGAAGCACGAATCTTAACGTCGAAAATAATCTGATCTTGAATCAAGACTAACCGAAGCTTATTATCAATAATTCTTAAACATGGAGTGTTTATAGTCAAATTGAGCGTCTTGACGAGCCGGATCTAACAAGCCCAAGATCTCATAATTTCGACATCATTTGAGCATTCAAATACACAAAATACATCATATGATCAAGGGAATCATCATGAGCCGTCCGATGGAGAGGAGTGGTTGATTTGTATGTATTTACAAAGACGTCACTCCTCCAATCTATAAATACCCCTCATTTCTCATATGAGGGGAGCCCAAGCAAGAGAGAGGAGAGAGCCCTAAAGCTTGAAGATCCTCCAAGCACAATCGCGGTCACCACGACGGCCGCCAACCACCACCATCGTCACCGCCGTCCGCTGGCCGATCCTCTCCATCGCCAACCTCTTCCGCTTCCATCATGATCACAGTTGTTCCTCATTCACCATTATCTCACTACCAAGAATTGTACCACTGAATGTGACTACATAGTCGTTGTTCCTTTTTCATATACAATTCTGTAATCCCGGTATCGAAGATTTTGTACTCAAACGATACATAGTGGAAGCTTTTACTACTGGCCTCGTGGTTTTTCCTCTTTCGAGGTTTTCCAATGAAAAAGTTTTCTTGTTCACTTTTAAATACCGTGTTGGATTCCAACAAGGCTAAGACTTTACTCTACCGTAACAGTTTTCTAGCACGTATCAGCCGTCAGATGTGGAAATTCTCATTATTTCATCTTGTATGAAACCAAGTTTCCAACAAGATCAAAACCACCATCGGTGGAACATTTCAAGCTTTTAAGGAGCGCAGAATAATGAAGATTCATCAAACTGCCTTCGATTTTTTAAAATCGGGGGCAACTCTTAATCTAAGATCGCCATGTTAAGCATCTAATCGATTACCATCCCAAGAAACAAGTCAAAGTTGGAGGATATTTCAACATTAAGAAGAGATATAGCTTTGTAAATTATGATTTTCCAATCATACTCATGGAAAGGCAAGACCAAGTTTAAGGAGTAACTTTGGCTACAATCACAAACAGATGTTTTGATTCGACCTCTTCCATATAGGTTAACATCAGCAACACCGACAAACAACCTTGATAGTCAAAATCATCACGATTCAATTCGACCTCTTCCATACTGTTAAAGTCATCGTAACACTCGACAAACAACCCTGGATAGTCAAAATTCTTAGATATTCAATTTGACCTCTTCCATGTGTTAACGCCATCGAAAAAAGACTCGACAAACAACCTAGATAGGTCAAAAGGTCCTTCGCCTTCCATACAAGGTTAACGCCATCGAGAAAAGACTCGACAAACAACCCAGGATAGGTCAAAAGGTCCTTGGTGGACTTCCACCTCTTCCACAGTTAACGCCATCGGTAACACACTCGACAAATAACCTAGATAGGTCAAAAGGTCCTGTGGACTTTCCACGCCTCTTCCACACGTTAACGCCATCTGTAACACTCACAACAACCTAGATAGGTCAAAGGTCCTTGATCTTTGGCCTCTTTCACGGTTAACGCCATCGGGTAACACTCGACAAATAACCGAAATCAAAACTTTTACCTACAATAATATCATCAACACTCTGACAAACAACCTCGGATAGATCAAAAAATCTCAACATATTCAATTCAACCTCTTCCAGACATGTTAATATCATCGAGTCACACTCTGACAAACAACCTAGGATAAGTCAAAAGGTCCTTGGTGGACTTCCCATTCTTCCATATAGTTAACGCCATCGTAACACTCGACAAACAACCTGGATAGGTCAAAACTTTGTATTTACCCACACGTTAACGCCATCGTAACACTCGACAAACAACCTGATAGATCAAAATCAGATTCAATTCAACCACTTCAAATATGTTAACGCCATCGAAGTCACACTCGACAAACAACCGGATAGGTCAAAATCTCATCATCGCCAACTGTGCCGCCGCCACCGCCACCCACCGTCAGGCCACCGACCGGGCATTTTATCCACCATAGTTGCCACCACCGCTGACCATTGTCACCGGCCATCGCTGCCGGCATTTTCATCCACTATAGATTCGGGCCGCCATCATTAACTACTGCCGCTGTTACGCTGACATTCCCATCCGCTCATGGTTCAAAATTGCTGATTATTGCTATCTCCGGATTACATTTCACTGCCGCCGGTTACCACCTGACCATCACGCTAAATGCTGCCGGTTATCATCTGACAATGCCGTTACCACTGGCTGACCATGCCGCTCACCATCGGCTATCACTATTGTTGTCTCACCGATTATTGCTCGGCTTATCTCATGCCACTTCCGCTGATACTGCTGCCGGTGCCATCACCTGATTATCGCCGGTTACCACTATCGTTGCCGCCATCCGCTAATTCATTGACGCTCGCTAATTGCTGACACAGCCTGGCTTGTCCGCTGACGGCTAACATCGGTTTGGCTACTGTTGCTGACTATCACGGCATCTGCATCACCATTTGCCGGTTATCGCTGACATCGACGCTGGCTCGCTGATTATTGGTATACTTCGCTGACCATCTGTTGCTAACCACTGTTGGTATCCGCTGCGGCTACGCTGCTGACATTGCGCACACCGCTGACATCAGGAATTTTCGCCGGTTACTACCATCATCGCTGATCATCCCGCTGATTACTGACGAATCGCACTGCATTGCCGCTGCCTTGTTGCCGCTACCACCTCGTTTGGCCGCTAACCATACATCATTACCGCTGACTACTGCGGTTGACCGCTGAATTATCACCGGCATCTTGGGTTACCACTATCGCTACCGGTTTTCCCGCAACTATCGACGCCATCAAGCATGCCGATACTGCGCTGCCGCCACTAATCACCGCAATAACCATCAGAGCCGACATCGCTGACTACTGCCGGCCGGCTACTACGCAACCATCGGAACTATCGCTGGCTACACCACCATCGCTGCATTTTTTCTCGGCTACCACTATCGTTGCTGGTTATCCCCGCCGACTACTGTTACGCCTGGTTGAGTACTGCCACTATTTGCGCCGACCACCCGGCCGCTAACCATCAGTGGCCATCACGCTACCGCTCCGGCCATCGCCGACCATCACCGATCTTCTCCACCACCATCGCCATCTTTCGCCGACCACCGCCGCTCACCGCTACCACCACGCCGCCGACCACCATCCGGTATCACCGCCAACCCCGCCATTATCGCCTCCTTGATCATCTCCGGACCCGGACGAGTACTGACGCTTCTTGAGGGAAATCAGACACGCTGACTCAGACCTTGATCTCCGAAGACGGTCCGGTACAATTGACGCTTTGAGGGAAAATCAGACACGGCCAGAGCGTACCGGGCCTTGATCGCCTCAAACCCGGACGGTGTACAGCTGACGCTTTGAGGGAAAATATAAACACGACGTATGTACGCCGATGGCCAAATCGACGGTCCGACGTCGAGTTGTTTGACGCTTTTCGAGGGAAAATCAGAACACGATGTATGTACCGCGGGCCTTGATCGCCTCCGAACCCGGACGGTCCGACGAGTATAGTTGATGCCTCTTTCGAGGGAAAACTATAAACACGACGTATGTACCGCGATCGCCCAACCCGGATGGTCCGACGAAATTGCTGACGCTTCTTCGGGAAAAGCGTAGACAGTGTATACCATTTGATCGCCCAACCCGGACGTCCGACAGTAGTTGATGCCTCTTCGAGGGAAAATCAAACACGATGTATGGCATGCCTTGATCGCCCAACCGGACGGTCCGGTATAGTTGATGCCTCTTTCGAGGGAAAACTATAACACGACGATGTACGTGGCTTTGATCGCCCAACGGACGGTCCGACGAGTTGACGCTTCGAGGGAAAACGACACGACGATACCGGGCCTTGATCTCTCGGCCGGACAACCGACGGTACAGTTGACGCTTTCAGGGAAAGAAATGACGGCGTACCGCGGGCCTTGATCACCTAAACACGGTCGGTCCGACGACGCTGACGCTTTTGAAAAAACGTAGACATGTATGTACCGCGGCCTTGACCGCCTCCAAATGACCTTCTCTCAAGAATAAGAGAAGGCGTCTTCTTCTTTGGTCCTAAGGAGGTTTTTATAGAGCCTTTCTAGGAGCAAAAGGGTAAAAAATCGTCAAAAATTACCCAAAATTGCCAAAAACCTCCCAAAACTGTCAAAAACCAACGTTTGGGCCCACAGCCAGGCTCGCCACGCTTCATGCGCGCGCCATGGCTGCCCGAGGTCCGCATGGTCGCGACATGCCAACCGCTGAATGTGGCCGCGGTGTTAACTACCGGCACCGCCCGCTGGGTTCGCGGTTGCCGCCAGGTCGGTGACCAGATCCGTTCCGCCACTGCCGAGGCCCTTATCGCGATCCCACCGACCCACGACGCCGCCTGTGGTCGCCAGCCCGCCAAAACATGAAGCCCATCATGCCATGCTCAGCCTCGCAGCTTCACTTGTACGCAGTGCTCATACCCGGATGAGTCTCAGAATCTAAATCTGCTCGCAGATACCTACACACATCCGCTGCCCGATTCGCTGTAGTCATAATCTTGTGCTCCCATGAAGATCTGTTCTCTCAAAATGTATGGTTAATGGACCCTCAAATTTAATTAAAGAATTTATTATTTTAATGTACTTGACACATTTTTGGATGATTCAGATAATGTCATCCAAAAATAGAAGCTAACCAAAATTCCACTACAAGCACGAATCTTAACGTCGAAAGCAATCTGATCCTGAATCAAGACTAACCGAGATCAAGCGTTTATTATCAATCGACCCTTAAACATGGAGTGTTTATAATCAAATCGAAGGCCTTGACGGTCCAATAACAGCCCAAGATCTCATAATTCGACATCATTTGAGCATTCAAATACACAAAATACATCATATGATCAAGGGAATCGGAGCGTCCGGGGAGAGTGGTTCGGATTTTGCATGTATTTCGCCACTCCAATCTATAGCCCTCTTATTTCATATGGGGAGCCAAGAAAGAGAGAGAGGAGAGAGCCCTAAAGCGAAGATCCTCCAAGCACAATCGTGCCACCACTGACGGTCAAACCACCACCGGTCACCGTCGCCGCCGCCGATCCTGCTGCCGCCAACCTCTGCCGGTCTCCATCTTGATGACCTTCATCGTACCATCGTTCTCGTTGTTCACCATCATCGCTACCACTAGCAATTATTACTACCGAACGCTGACTACATCCGTTGTCGTTTTTTTCATATACAATTTTGTAATCCCGTTATCGGGAAGATTTTGTACTCTGAAACAGATACATAGTGGAAGCTTTTTGCTGGGTTAGGCCCCGTGATTTTTTTCCCTCTTTTTAAGGTTTTTCACGTGAAAATTTTTGGAGTTTTCTTGTTCAATCTTTAAATACGTGGTGCTAGATTTCACAACAAGGCTAAACTTTTACTCTGCGAACCTGCAAGACGCAGGTTTTATATATATATATATATAGCATGTTTAAAAAATAATTGAATACTAGAAGTTTTCTTATGATTTCAAGTACTAATGTCCTATGGATTAGATGAAACACTCTCTTAGTAATATATTGTACAAATATATGCTTTTTTTTCATAACCAAATTTTGCATTGCTCTAAAAAACACATAAAAAGTTAACTACTAAAGATTATAACTTAAAATATACTCAGGCAATGCGGACTTACATATTCTCACTCAATGCAAGCATGATATATTAAGAAATGGAACATATAGGTTTGGGCAAATCTTGTTTTTTCCATTATTAAATATGCAAATGTATTAATAAGTGCATCATATAGGTATTGATCTATCAATAATTTATCAATCTAGCTCCTGCTAATAAAAATATTTCTAACAAAAAGAATATTATCACTTTTATAGGTTAAGCAACATAGGAGAAAATGTCAGTATTAAAAGTAGATCTGATTCAAACATATTCAAATATATTATGTATAGCCTTATTTGTTACTGAATCGTTCATAGGATGTGGCAATAAATGCAAACATATGCTTTGGTATTACATCTTTAGATGAAAATTGTACAATTTTTTGTGCTTGAGCTCGCTACAAGAAACCACATTGTTTTGATGTAGTAATTAACATATATTGTAAACATCAAAAGAGTATAATGATACCTTATCTTTCAAATTCTCAATTGTTATTACATTATTCGTAGGTTGGTCAGTTGTTACAAGGACTTCTTCTGTCTTCACCTAAAAGAATATAGATGAAAATTATCTTGTTACATTAAAGAATTGCAAAAGAAAAAAATACCTCCTCTTCAATAGTTGTTATTAATGTGTTATTTGACTCACTATTTCCTCTCTTTTTTCCTCCGTGAATAGGGATGATACTACTTTCCTTTTTATAACCTATCTCATTTTCACATCATGAGCTATACTATCGAATAAAGGCCAAGTAATATGATCATCTTCTTTCGTTTGGCCTATATCTCAAACTAATTGGTCATCCATCATTGAAATAGTTTTCATAACTCCTTCTATATGTGTGTTTTTTAGTGTTTGATTCAATAATCCCCTAACCAACAGCTTTTATATTATTTATACTTATATGTCTATTAATCTTTTCTCAATAGTATTAAGCCTCATGTCAACTTCAATAATTCTTTTGGTGATTGTTGTTTTAAAATTCATAAATCTCTACTCTAGGCTTTTAATTAAATTAAAATTCTTATCGATTAATTGGCGAGTAATTGCAAAAGGCTGCTAGATACAAAAAAAGAAGGTACTTTGATAGATGAATTGGAGAATATTGAGGTGAAAAATAAGAAGATTTAGGTGTGGCTTCATTCCTTGACTTGGACTTCTTAGTAAAGAAGAAAATTAGAGAGGAATATATTGTGTCAAGTAGGCCAATCTTCTCCTTTATTATGTCTTTGAGACTCAAAATCTATGTTACAGATAAGATAACAAAAAAAAATTTCAACACAATGATCAAGTTTGATGTGATCAAAATAAACTTAATTGTGATTAATTGGTCTTCCTACAAACTAGTGAAAATTTTTTGTAAAAATACTTAATTTTTTGCCACCATAACATATAAGGCTTTACAACAGGAATGATGTGACTAACCACACTTATATGCTCTAAAAATGAAAATTGCATTAAAGAGCCTAGCATATTAAGTTGATGTTATGAAATAAAATAAAATAAAGATGTAAGTTAGACCATCAAGAGAGTGACAAAGCCACTAATGTATCCTAGTGTCTTTTGCATCACAAGCTTTGTTGTTATTATATTAAATTTTATGTGAAATTTTCAAATATTTAATAATTTTCATTTTATATTTCAAATAAATTGAACTAAACTTTGATAAGAGAGATTTTTGTTATGTAATACTTTCTCCTCTATATCCATATAATCAAAGCTACCTCATTAGCTATGAAACTCAGATAGTGGCCACTAATATAAAAAGCTTGTCTTTTAATATTCTAAGAAGACATAATAAAAGTAATAATAGCAATATCTTTCTAAAGATATGCATTTTAGTGACATGGTGAATGTTAAGTCATTTTAAAATAACAATACTTTATTCAATAAAATGTTCTAAACTGAATCACATAGTACTCTAAAAGTGAAAGGTCCAGATCTCGAAAGTTATTTTTTGATAGTCATTTTAAGCTCCAAATAAAAAGTGCACCAATGAAAACATCATAAAAGAAAAGTACACTACAATGACTTTAAATATGACCCAAAAATAATTTTCATACATATCAAAAGAACTTACAATTAAAACATAATTTAAATCTTAAAATCACTCTATACATTTGAAATACAACAGTACACTATTAGAGTGCTCAAAATATTTAGATAAAATGACATGATTATAATTTAATATTCATCAAAAGAACTTAAAATAACTTTAAATAAAATTTAAATCTTAAATATGATAGTAAATTAGCGTTTATAAGTACATTACTTGAGTACTCAAAATAGTATAGTAAAAATGACCTAAATATAATTTAATATTCATGAAATTAATTTAAAATAGTTTTTAAACATAATTTAAATCTTATACATGACAGTATACCAATGTATACATCAAAAAAAGTTTAGTATGATATTTGGGTACTCAAAGTATTAAAGTAAAAATGACCTAATTTGAGTTTGATACTCATCAAAAGAACGTACGATAACTTAAAACATAACTTAAATTCTACAAACGATAATATACCGGTGTTTACATCAAAAAAAAAGTCTGCATTATTTGAATACTCAAAGTATTAAAGTAAAAATGATCAAAATTGAGTTTAATACCCATTAAAATAATGCGTGATAGCTTAAAGCATAATCTAAATCTTACAATACACCACTATGTATATAAGAAATATAACAACACACTACTAGAGTACTCAAAGTATTAAGTTAAAATAATCTAACTATAGTTTAATATTCATCAAAAGAACCTAAAATAACTTTAAGCATAATTTAAATCTTAAACACGCAATACATCATCGTATACATATGAAATATAATAGTATGCTACTTTAATACTCAAAGTATTGAAGTAAAAATGACTTAATTGAAGTTTAATATTCTTCAAAAGAATCTAAACTAGCTTTAAACATAATTTAAATTTTAAATATGGTAGTACAATAGTGTTTACATCAGAAAAAGTATAGTACACCATTTGAGTACTCAAAGTATTGAATTAAAAATGACCTAATTTTAGTTTAATACCCATGAAAAGAATTTGCAATAACTTAAAACATTATTTACATCTTACAAATAGCAGTACACCCTTGTATACAAAAAAGAAATAGTATAGTACAATATTTTGACAACTCAAAGTATTGAAGTAAAAATAAACTAATTTAAGTTTAATATCCATTAAAAAATCTACAATAGCTTAAAATATAATTTAATTTTACAAATGCTAGTACACTGTTGTATACATATAAAATTGTACAGTATACTACTATAGATACTACTATAGCACTCAAACTATTAAGGAAAAAATGGCCTAATTACTAATTAATATTCATCAAAATAACCTAATATAGCTTTAATCATAATTTAAATCTTAAATATGATAGTATATTAGTGTATATAAAAAAAATGTACAACACACTATTTGAGTACTAAAATATTGAAGTAAAATGACCTTATTTAAATTTATACACATCAAAAGAGCCTACAACAACATAAAATATAACTAAAATATTACAAATAATAGTACACTAAGGTATATATCAAAATAGTATAGTAACTACTTTAGTACTCAATATATTGAAATAAAAGACATAGTTGAAGTCTAATACCAATAAAAAACCTACACTTTGAACATAATTTACATTTTAAAATGTCAATACACCACTATATATATAAAAAAAATAGTAACACACTATTTGATTATTCAAAGTATTGAAGTAAAAATGACCTAATTATAGTTTAATATTCATCAAAAGAACCTAAAATAGCTTTAAACATAATTTAAATTTTAATTAAGGCAGTATATCTGCATATATATCACAAAAAATATAGTAAACTATTTGAGTACTTGAAGTATTGAAGTAAAAATAATCTAATTTGAGTTTAATACCCATTAAAAGAACCTACAGTAGCTTAAAATATGACTTAAATATTACAAATGATAGTACACCAATATATACATTAGAAATAGTATAGTACACTACTTTAGTACCCAAAGTATTGAAGTAAAAATGACCTAATTGAAGTTTAAAACCAACAAAAAAACTAAAATAACTTAAAACATTATTTACATCTTGAAAATGACAATAACACTATATATATATATATATATATATATATATATATATATATATATATATATATATATATATATATATATATATATATATATATATATATATATATATAAGAAATACAATAGTACACCACTTTATTACTCAAAATATTGAAGTAAAATAACATACAACTACTTATACCTCAATTTAAATATTAAATGCGATAATAATTAAGTGTATAGATCGTGTGAAGTACACCATTTGAGTACTCAAAATGTTGAACTAAAAATAATCTAAAATAATTTTAATACTCATCAAAAGAACCTATAACAACTTAAAATATGATTTAAATCTTAAATAGGGAAGTACACCATAATTTACATCAAAAATAGAATAGACACTATAAGAATACTCAAGATATTGAAGTGAAAATTACTTAAAGTTTCATATTCAATGAAAAAACCTACAATAGCTTCAAACACTATTTAAATTTAAAAATGACAGTAAACATATGTATACATTAAAAAAAATAATGCACTACTTGAGTACTCAAAATATTGAAGAAAAATAAACTTCAAATTGAAGTCACATTCATCAAAAATAACCCACAACACTTTAAAACTTCATGTTGATCTCTGAGAGAATAATTTACAAATGTAGTTCAAAAATAAATAAATATCAACTAGTATTATGTGCAACATTAACTACATAATATAATGTAAGAATAAAATTAATTAATAATATGTTATAAAAATCAGCAGTTGGAATAACTATCAAAACCCTAAAAGAGAAAACCTAAAATAATACCATATAGGGTAGTTTTCGATGAAGGAGATGAGATGGTGCCTCAATTTTGAATCCTCAGAAGCTAAGAGAACCCTCGAAGAATACCCGATAGGAGGAATGCACGCCAGGAGGAAGAGGAGTACAATAGAAAAATCTTGGCTTCTACTTTCTACAAAGCTCGTTCCATTTATTTCTAATTTGAGGTCAGAGTCTTAACTTTCTCAATATCTACCTTCATCACTATTCAATGCATTTATTGATGTAACCTTGTCATTTGTCAATTCTTTATTGTAGTCTAGATGTACGACTCTAATATTTTTTCTCCTTATCGCCACTAAGTTTGAACTTCATAGTAATAGTCAAAGGGAGATGCGGGAAGCTGCGACTTACATTAACAAAGATGGACAAGGGTTATACGAGGAAGAAGGTAGGTTGAAGCTAGAGAAAATTTTACATGGGGAGTCCGGACATAGCTTTACGTTCGGATGCCAACCGGATCTCAACACGTATCCAGTAATAAAATATAATTTTTCTTACTTTATAACGCGGTAATGTAACGATGTCGTTAACGTTATTCAAAGCCGACATGGCATGACCTGTTAAAATAGCAAGAGAAATGTCGTTTAAATGCACGGGAGAAATTCAAAATCAATATATAAATAGATTTAGGGCAAAAAATGTGTTTTTTTTTCAAACAATTGAGCTCGAGAAGAAAACAAAAAAATCTTATTTAATTTTCGAGAAGCGTGAAGATGGAGAATAAATTTGGAAGTTGTAGCTTTGATATTGTGACCAAATTAGCGGATTATGTCTTAAATATAAATGCATCGGTAAATTTTCTCCACCATTTTATATATACAACTTTTGAAGCAAGATATTCTTTGAAATTCTTTTATGTAATATATATTTTTTACACAGTTTGGAGTTCTTTGTAAGAGAACTTTGGTGGTTTTTGGAGCTATTTTGTATGTATACTCTATGTACTCTCATGAGAGTACAACATATTTATTTAATTTTTTTCAATTGAGTGACTTATCATATGTTTAATATATCCTATTGTAAGATATTTAGAGATGTTTCATGAAGAATTTGGTAGTTTTTGGAGCTATTTTGCATATGTACTCTTTGTACTCTCATGAGGGTACACCCTATTTTTTTAATTTTCTCAATTGTATGGTTTGTCGTATGTTTAGCAGATGCCATTGTATTGTTTGGAGATATTTCTGAAGATTTTGGAGCTATCTGTGCATTCTCATGAGACACCTTATTTTTCAAATTTTTTAATCATGAGGCTTGTCATATGTTTAGTATATCCTATTATAAGATATTTGGAGATATTTCAATTGATTTTTTTTTTTGCATGTGTACTCTGTACTCTCATGAGGGTACACCCATTTTTTCATTTTTCAACCTGGGCTTGTCATATATTTAGTACATCCTATTGTAAAATATTTGGAGATATTTCCTGAAGAATTTGAGATTTTTTGGAGATATTTCTTATATGTACTCTCTGTACTCTCATGCAGGTACACCTAATTTTTTCAACTCTAGTGCTTGTCATATGTTTAATACATCCTATTGTAAGCAGTTTGGAGATATTTCTTGAAAAATTTTGGAGTTTTTGGAACTATTTTGCATGTATACTCTTTGTACTCTCATGAGAATACACCCTACTTTTAAATTTTTTCAACCTGTGAGCTCATATATTTAGTACATCCTATTGTAAGTTATTTAGAGATATTTCATAAAGAATTTGGATATTTTTAGAGCTATTTTGCATGTCTACTCTCTGAACTCTCATGAGAGTACACCCCATTTTTTCAAAATTTTTAACTGTGGGGCTTACCATATGTTTAGTATATCTTATTGTAAGATGTTTGGAGATGTTTCATGAAAAATTTGATGATTTTTGGAGTTATTTTGCATATGTACTCTCTGTACTCTTATGAGAGTACACCCTATTTTTTTTAATTTTCTCAACTGTGAGGCTTGTCATGTTTAGTACATCTAATTGTGTTTGGAGATATTTCATGAAGAATTTTAGAATTTTGCATGTGTACTCTCATGAGGGTACACCCTAATTTTTCAATTTTTTTCAACTGTAGAGCCTGTCATATGTTTAGTACATCCTATTATAAGCTATTTGGAGATATTTTCTAAAAAATTTGATAGTTTTTGGAGCTATTTTGTATGTATACTCTTCGTACTCTCATGAAGGTACATCCTATTTTTTTAATTTTTTCAACTGTTTGGCTTGTCATATGTTTAGTACATCCTATTGTAAGCTGTTTAGAGATGTTTCATAAAGATTTTGATAGTTTTTGGAGTTATTTTACATGTGTACTCTCTATACTCTTTTGAGGATACACCTCATTTTTTTCAAATTTTTTATCTGTGGGGCTTGTCATATGTTTAGTATATACTATTGTAAGATGTTTGGAGATATTTTATGAAGAGTTTGGAGATTTTTAGTTTAACATGTGTACTCTATACTCTCATGAAAGTACCCTATTTTTTTTTTTTTAACTATTATCATATATTTAGTACATTCTATTGTAAGTGTTTTGGAGATATTTTATGAAGAATTTGGGTATTTTTGAGCTATTTTACATGTGTACTCTACTCTCATGAGGGTACACCTATTTTTTTATTTTTTTCAATGGCTTGTCATATGTTTAGTATATCTATTGTAAAATATTTATAGATGTTTCATGAAAAATTTGGTAATTTTAGAGCTATTTTGTACTCTGCACTCTCATGAGAGCATACCCCATTTTTAATTTTTTTAACTATTTTGTCATATGTTTACAACCTATATTGTAAGTCGTTTGAGATGTTTCATGAATAATTTGAGGGTTCTTTAAGTTGTTTTGCATGTGTAGTCCATGTGTACTCCTAAAACATATTTGTGTTTGCGCAGGTGAATGATGTTAATCACGATGATGAAGATTATGTCTCATGTACAAATTATGGGAAAACTTCTTGGCACCACTGTTCACAATGAAAAGGAGGCATATGAAATGTACTGTGATTATGCACATCAAACTGGATTCAGTGTTAGAAAGATCATACTAGTTATTGGCCGAACTCGAAGAATTTAAAATCAAAAGATTTTTTATGTTCAAAAATAGGTCTGAAGAAAGGTGTCAATCTAAATTGCTCAGTAAAATTCCAAAAAATAGATGAAGAGTGGTTGCCTGGCCATGATTAGATTTTCTATTAATTTAGATGGGAATTGAAAGGATAAAAAAATATATAGAAAGTCATAATCATTCATTGGCAAAAGCGGTGACCTACATCTTCTTAGATCATCTGAGGCATTAGATGAGAAGGATGTGTTGAAGTCAATGAGGCTAGAATTAGAGCAACCGATGCATTTTGATATCTTAGTGAGGAAGTTGGTATGGAGAATATTAGCTTTACAAAAAGATATGCTTTCAATTACATTCAAAAAGAAAGAAGATCAAGGATTGCGAATGGTGATAGTAATGCATTAATACAACTAGTCAAAGAAAGGCAAGCGGACGATGGAATGTTTGAATGGGATGTCTAAGTTGATGAGTCGAACAGCTTGGTCAATTTTTTTTGGAGCAATGGCATGACAAGGATAGAATATGACCGCTTTGGGGATGTCATAATTTTTTATACAAGTTATCGACTCAATAAATATAATCTTGTTTGTGCACCTTTTGTTGGAGTGAATCATCACTGGTAAAATGTCTTATTTGGAGTAGCCTTTCTATCAGAAGAGACAATTGAGTCATTCACGAGGCTATTTAAAATATTTCTCTAGTTAATGAATGACAGACATCCTATAATAATATTCACTAATCAAGATCAAGCAATGGCGAGAGCTATCGAAATTGCATTACCGCATACTCATCATAAGTTATTCCAATAGCATATTTCTAAGAAAAGCTCCTTTGAAAGTACATTGCTTTAATAGTAATAAGATAGTATAAAGTCTCTTTTATACATGCATGAGTATCTGTGATTCACAGAAGAGTTTAAGCAAGCTTGGTCTACCATGCTAGAAGAAGGCAATTTTCATGATCATGCTTGGTTTTCTAAGCTATATAAAACTAGGTGCAAGTGGTCTACCGCATTCTACAAAGACTCATTCTATATGTGTATCTTATCAATGCAACGTAGTGAGTCCATGAATAATGTATACCATGGAATCTCTAAAATAACAATTTCTATCACCGATTATTTCTTAGGATTGGAGAAGGTTAAAGACACATGACGACAGAATGAATATGATGAATTTTCAAGTGTAGCCAACAATTCCTATTAAAACCAGTTCGAAACAAGCGCTATGTTTTACAAGAAAGCTTTATACAATATTTGAAGAAGAATTTGTGCATAGAGTTGGTGGATTAGCATCAAATATGTCAGATGACAATCTCATGAGTATTTGGTGAGAAACTTAGAGAATAAAAGTTTTTCCAAAACATGGACTATCCATTTGACAAGACATGCATAAATGTAACTTGTATAAAAAATTTGAAATGATGGGGTGCTTTGTGACCGTGATCCAGTTGAGAAGTTAGAAGATATTACGTATTCGGAGAAGTTTCTTCTCATGCGATGGTCAACTAGAGCAAAGAGGGATATCTACTTTGACAGTGCTTACAGGAACTTAAAGATGTGCAAAGTAAAGATGGAAATGAAATTGACATTATTTTTTGGAACCACATCAGTCGATATGCATATCAAATAAGCACGAGGGCACAAGGTAATAAGAAAGCTGAGGAGTATATGTTGGATTCCTTAAAAAAACTATTTGATAATATTGATTCTATATTATGTGAGAATTTACCTCCAACTGACAAAATAGTTAAAAAGAAGAAGTCTACTATAATAGATAAATGAACTAACTTAGTAAAGGATCCAATTAAGAAATGGCCAAAGGGTGTTTCCAATGCAAGCTTGAAAGGATATTAGGAGAGAAACAAGAAAGCCAAGAATTTTTTCTATCTATCTCTAAATTTATAGTCTTCAAATATTATTGTTAAACTTTAAACCATTATGTTTTAATGTTACAACGATGAAAGAACAAGAAGAAGAGATGGAGAACATAAAGTGTCACTCATTGCAACAAATTTTTCTATTATGCAGTGCTTTTTTCATAGGTATGTATAACACTTCATTCCTTGCATATCAAGAATCGATATGATGTTCTATCTTAAGAATTTAACTCAAGCTATAATAGTTACAAGGGTCCGCTAATGATGGATATCATTACAGAAACATTATAATGTGTGATATCATTTAATTATCATGTGTTCTTTGAATGTATATACTTTAATGTTAATTTGATTGAAAGTGTCAATCAAGAGTTATGATGTTGCACTTTAAAGGTAAACTTTATACTACCTTATGTTGCTTATGTTTGTAATATCGTTGATATTTTGTACTTTAATTCACTAAAAATTTCTCTTAATAGAGTCTTGGTTATATTACCAAAATTTACTAAATATTTTATCTCCAAACAGGATAGAATAGCTAAAAAACTTGAAAAAATGGGATGTACCCTCATGAGAGTACAGAGAGTACACATACAAAATAGATTTAAAAACTCATCCAGATGCCTACAAACAGCATAGAATAGCATCTACTAAACATATAAATAAAAAATAAGGTATAATAGCTGAAAATTTTTAGAAAAATTGGATGTACCCTCATGATAGTATAAAGAGTATACATGCAAAATAGATCCAAAAACTCATCTGAACGTTTACAAATAGCTTAGAATAGCATCTACTAAACATATAAATGAAAAAGAATGTATAATAGTTGAAAATTTTTGAACAAATGGGGTGTACCCTCAGAGTCTGAGAGGTACACATGCAACATACCCAAAATCCATCCAGATGCACAAAAACAACTTATAATATCATCTAAACATATAAATGAAAAAGAGTATAGAATAGCTAAAAAAATTTGAACAAATGGGGTGTACCCTCATGAGAATACAGAGAGTACACATTCAAAATTGATCCAAAAATCCACCAATAAACCTCCAAATAGTTAGAATGGCATTTACTAAACATATAAATGAAAGAAAGGGTAGAATAGCTAAAAATAATTGAGAAAATGAGATGTACTCGCATGAGAGTATAGAGAATATCCATTCAAAACAATTCTAGAAATCCACCAAGAAGCCTCCAAATAGCTTATAATGATATTTACTAAACATTTTATCTCCAAATAGGGTAGAATAGCTGAAAAAATTGAGAAAATTGGGTACTTATGAGTATGAGAGTACACACATTCAAAAAATTCAAAATCTACTAATAAGCCTCCAAATTTTATAATGGCACCCACTAAACATTTTATCTCCAAACAGTAGAATAGCTAAAAATTTTAAAAAAAATTCTCTTGAGATCTGAGAGTACACATGCAAAATAGATCCAAAAACTCATCCAGCCCGCAAACAGCTTAGAATAACATCTACTAAATATATAAATGAAAATATGGTGGAATGGCTAAAAATTTTAAAAAATGGGATGTACCTTCATGATAGTACATAGAGTACACATAAAAAACAAAAAACTCATCCACCTCCAAACAAACTTAGAATAGCATCTACTAAACATATATGAAAAAAAGAGTGTAGAATAGTTGAAAAATTTTTGAATAAATGGGGTGTACTCTCATGAGAGTATAAAGAGTACACAAGCAAAATAGCTCCAAAAATACATCCAGACACCTGGAAACAGCTTAGAATAACATCTACTAAACATATAAATAAAAAAGAGTGCAGAATAGCTAAAATAATTTGAACAAATGGGGTATATCCTCATAAGAGTACAGGGAGTACACATTCAAAACTGATCCAAAAATCCACCAAGAAGTCTCCAAACAGCTTAGAATGACATCTACTAAACATATAAATGAAGAAAGGGCAGAATAGCTGAAAAAAATTGAGAAAATGGAGTGTAATCTCATGAGAGTATATAGAGTACACATTCAAAATAGCACCAAAAATTCACCAAGAAGCTTCCAAATAGTTTATAATGGCATCTACTAAATATTTTGTCTTCAAATAGGGTAGAATAGCTGAAATTTTTTGAGGAAATGGGGTGAACTCTCATGAGAGTACAGAGAGTACACATTCAAAATAATCCTAAAAATTTACCAAGAAGCCTCCAAACAACTTGTAATATCATCTACTAAGAATTTTATCTCCAAACATGGCAGAATAGTTGAAAAAAATTTTAAAAAAGTTGGGTGTACCCTCATGAGAGTACAGAGACTACACATTCAAAATATCCCCAAAAATCCACCAAGAAGCCTCCAAATAGCTTATAAGGAATCAACTAAATATTTTATCTCTAAACATGGTAGAATAGCTAAAAAAATTTGAAAGAATGGGGTGTACCCTCATTAGAGTACAGAGAATATACATTCAAAACATATCCAAAAATATATGCAAAATAAATAAATGAAAAAGAGTGTAGATCTAAAAATTTTGAACAAATAGGGTGTACCTCATGAGTACAGAGTACATATTCAAAACTAATCTAAAACCCACAAAAGCTCCAAATAGCTTAAGATAAAGCATCTACTAAACATATAATTCAAAAGCGGTAAATTAGCTAAAATTTCCCATAAACCCACTCCTTAAACTACCTAATTCCCAAGAACTAAACTCCAAATAGCTTACAATGGAATGTACTAAACATATGGCCCCACATTGAAAAAAATTGAGAAAATGAGAAAGTCACCAAATTACCAAAAAAAACAATTCTAAATAGTTTACACATGTACATAAGTGATAATAACATGTAGAAATAGCTTATAATAGCATGAACAATACAAACAAATACAGAGATGTTCTACATTTAGATTTCCAAACACTTTATTCATATGCACAACAACCTTCTTGTACTCAACATTTTATAGCTCAATTATTTCATATTTAAACAAAAAATAGCATAAGCAAACTTAGCTCTGAAGCAATTCATTTTCTTTGGATAATCTTGGTGCTCAGCCCAATCCATTGAAGGTTTGCTGATCGCTACCTCCATGTATTTGTACACAAACATATCACAATCAACACTATTTTCTTAGACTAGTAGACCACTGATCACTCCGATTGGCCATTCTTTAGGATTGCTCTCAAAAGTTTGGCCAGCATCTTGGATGAGTAATTTGATATAAAGAGTTAAAAATAAAGGTCAAGAGTTAGGTACAAAGTATGCATTTAAGATGAACTAAAAATAAAAATAATTTTACAATATCGGAAGAATGACCTTATGAGTTAGGTTTGACAGTGAGTCATAGAAATACCAAGCCCATTTCTTAATATGCCCCACCATTAGTGTCCAATGCTAATTATTGATAATTGGAAGTAAAAGCAAATCAGCCATTGAAACACTATCTGTAGTAACATGCTAGATGAACATTTGTTTTCTTTTGCTATGCCATATTTAGCATAACTCTACAAAAAAAAAGTTAAAACTAGTAGCTTATAATTATCAAAACTTTGGAATGCATCATATAACCTAAAACTCTGTGCACTAACTCACCTAGTGTAGTCATGAGACATATAGATAGGGGACATATAGCTGACAGATATACTGCCTATAAATAAGCAAAGGCATCAACATGTGCATTTGATAGATATTGATCTGCCGAACTCATAAATTTGGCCTCGTAATAATGATATTTTCGAGAATACACATCGCCTCACATGTGAGAAGCATGGGAATGTGAGCATTGTTAATTTAAAAGGTGATTTTATGTATATTGAATGAGATAGACTAAGCAATTACTTGCTTGTCCTTGAATCAAGCACAGAAGGTGTCAATGAGCTGTAGCATTGGCTTGGGAAGGACATCTCTTGATGAGAAGTCTATATATCATGTGCCTTAGCGAAGAAATTAACAAGGTTTAAGAGCTAGATTCAATGTGAATTAAAGTTGAATCTTCTAAGATGAAGAATACCTTGGCCTGATGCTCCTCAACCACTATGACAACAGTCGTTGGTTCATCCAGTGTTGTAGGAACCTCTCTGTTAACCTATATAAAAAATTGAAATCAGCTTTTATTAAATTAAACTAAAAGGAAAGCCAAGTAATACCTCCTATTGTTTGTACATCTTGTGTGGCAGCAACAGCAGGAGTTGTTGTGTTGTGTGTCTTCCTGTATATTTGTGTGAATGGGGAGGATACAACTTTCCTCTTCCTCTATGCCTCCACGCCATGTCTGCGCTACCCAGAATGAAAGATCTTTCTATTCAGGAAGCCTCCTCTTTCCTCCTCCTCAAGACCTTCCCCATGGTAGCCTCCTCGTGAGCTTCTCATGTCCTCAGATTCCCATGGTAGCCTCTTGAGCTTCCGCAGAGCCTCCTGAGCTTCCCCATGCTTGGACCCTTCGTCGAGAACCATCTCCAATTGCGACCAGAATCAACCACCATCGACTCTCTTATTGAAGCTTAAAAAAATAATACTCTTTCCGAGGGCCCAAATCTAAAGTATCTTCTACCCAAAACTTTGTAGGGTAGTAGATGTGCTAAATACATAAGAAGGAGAGAATATCAAGGAGATACATATAGAGATCCACTTGGAGCTCCACTCTTTGGACTTGGAATGAGGCTTCTATGGGCTCTTGGGGTTGTATGATGGATGGCACTATTTCAAGAAGCCAGGTCTCCTTCTTTGATATGTCTTCAAATGAAAGACATATGTTACACTAATAAAAAAATATGATAATTTTTAATATGAATAAATATATTTTGAGATAAATGAAGTAAATTTATTTTACATCACTTGGTGTCCTTGCAAACCACTGAAGGAATCCTCTACAAACTTTATTTTTAGCCATCTTAACATACTTGACTTTGCAGAAGGAATAAGTGGCCTTATGATTTTTGTGTGCTCTGTCGCCCAGATCTACAATAAAGATTTATATGACTTAGCTTCAATGCATAAAATAATATAAATCAAGAAGTAAAATGTACCATCTGTGAAAAGCCACTCATATACCCTGCCTTTGTCATTTTGATGTAATAACCATCAAATGTGAAACCAAGAAGCTCAGATGGCTTCCGCCAATTATAATCAACAAATCTCTATGTCATCAGGCTATCAATTATAACATCACTTTATAATTATGATATATATATATAAAAAGATTTAAAAGTAAAAACTGTATGTATAACTGCACAAACTGTGCTGCAATTAACGAGCGATCCAACTTCTCAATTTTATTCTTAAAATCAACTGAGTTTGACTTGAAACGTAGGGATTTCTGCCATATTACCTTCTCTATTTGGCATCCCTATAATTAATGCAACTTCATCGAAAGTGAAAGGAATGCATTAGCCACCAATATATAATGCCTATTTTTCTATATTCCAACAAGACATGATTGAAGTGATGGCAGCTGAATCTTGTTGAATTTCATGCATTCTAATTAATTGATTCACATGTAGCCTTCTCAAAATGGCAAGTACTTCATCATTAAAGCAGTTTGAAATAGAATCAAACACTGCTCTAATGTCAGACCAGATCGAAGTTATCATTTTCCAGACATTTTATGCATCAAAATGAAAAGTGAATTAATGAGAACATTATTTCAACGAAGGCTCGAGAGTACACATAAAAAATAGCTCCAAGAACCCCAAATATTTTCAAAATATTTCCAAATCACTTACATAGATGTACTAAACATATGACCCACTTGAAAATATTAAAAAATAGGGTGTACCTCATGAGAGTACTGACAAGACACATGTAAATACCCAAAATTATCAAATTCTTCATGAAACATCTCCAAAGCCTTACATAGATGAACTAAACATATGACATGCCCCATATTAAAAAAAATTAAAATAGGGTGTACCTCATGAGAGTACATAGAGTACACATAGAAAATAACAAAAATACCCCAAATTCAAAATATCTCCAAACAAATTTACAATGATGTCTAAACATATCACAATCCTCACAATTAAAAAAAATTGAAAATAGTATATACCCTCACGAGAGTACAGAGAGTATACATACAAAATAGCTTCAAAAATATCAAAATTCTTCAAGAAACATCTCCAAACAGTTTACAATAGGATGTACTTAACATATGATAAGCCAGACAGTTAAAAAATTAATAAAATAGGATGTACTCTCATGAGAGTACAAAGAGTATATATGCAAAATAGCAAAAATACCCAAATTCTTTATGAAATATCTCCAAATAACTTACAATAGAATGTACTAAACATATGACAAGCCCCACAGTTAAAAAAAACTAAAAAAATAGAGTGTACTCTCATAAGAGTACACATGCAAAATAACTTTAAAAATTACTAAATTTTTTATGAAACATCTCCAAACATCTTACAATAGGATATATTGAACATATGATAAGCCCAATAATTAAAAAAATTGAAAAAATGAGGTGTACCCTCATGAGAGTACAAAGAGTACACCTGCAAATAGCTCTAAAAATACTCAAAATCTTCATGAAATATCTCCAAACAGCTTACAATATGATGTATTAAACATATGATAAGCCTCACAATTAAAAAAATTGAAAAATTAGGGTGTACCCTCATGAGAGTATAGAGAGTACACATATAAAATAGCTCTAAAAACTATCAAATTCTTCAAAAAAATATCTCCAAACATCTTACAATAGGATATACTAAATATATGATAAGCTCCACAGTTGAAAAAATTAAAAAAAAAAATTGGAAATACACTCATGAGAGTAAAGAGAGTACACATGAAAAATAGCTCCAAAAACCCCAAAATTCTTCAGTGAACATCTCGAAATAGCTTACAATAAGATGTACTAAACATATGACAGGCCCCACAGTTGAAAAAAATTAAAAATGGGTACTCATGAGAGTACAGAGAGTACACATGAAGAATAGCTAAAACTCCAAAATTCTTTAAAAATATCTCCAAATAGCACAATATGATGTACTAAACTTATAACAAGCCCAGTTGAAAACTGAAAAATAATACCCCTGAGATAATACATATGCAAAATAGCTCTAAAAACTATCAAATTCTTCATGAAATATCTCCAAACATCTTACAATAGGATATTCTAAACATATGACAAGCCTCATAGTTAAAACTTTTGAAAAAATGGGTGTACCATCATCAGAGTATAAAGAGTACACATACAAAATAGCTCCAAAAATTATCAAATTCTTGAGAAATATCTCCAAACAGCTTATAATATGATGTATTAAACATATGACAGGCCCCCACAGTAAAAAAATTAAAAAAATGGGGTATACCCTCACGAGAATACAGAGAGTACACATGAAAAATTGCTCCAAAAACTCCCAAATTCTTTAGGAAACATCTCAAACAAATTTACAATGGATGTACTAAATATAACAAGCCATAAAAATTTTGAAAAAATGGGTGTCCCCATGAGAGTATGAGAGTACACATATAAAATAGCTCAAAAGCTATCAAATTCTTAATGAAACATCTTCAAATATATCTTACAGGATATACTAAATATATGATAAAGTTGAAAATTTTAAAAAATAGTACCTCAAGAGTGTAGAATACAAAATAAAAATATCCAAATTCTTCATGAAATATCTTCAAACAAATTTTACATAGGATGTACTAAACATATGACAAGTCCATAGTTGAAAAAATTGAAAAAAAAAAAAAAGGTGTACCCTAGAGTATATAGAGACATGCAAAATAACAACAACACTCTCAAATTCTTCATGAAACATCTCCAAACAATTTACAATAGGATATATTAAATATATGACAAGCCCCACAATTGAAAATTTTTAAAAAATGTGGTGTACTCTCATGAGAATATAGAGAGTACACATGCAAAATAGCTCTAAAAAATTCCAAATTATTCATGAAATATCTCCAAATAGGTTACAGTAGGATGTACTAAACATATGATAAATCCCACAGTTGAAAATTTTTTTAAAAAAATGAGGCATACCCTCATGAGAATACAGAGAGTACACATGCAAAACAGCTCCAAAAATCACCAAATTCTTTAGAAAATATCTCCAAACAACTTACAATGGCATCTACTAAACATATGACAAGTCAGTATTAAAAATAGGGTGTACATTTATGAGAGTACATATAGTACACATAAAAAAATAACCCAAAACTATCAAATTCTTCATAAAATATCTCCAAACATCTTATAATAGGATATATTAAACATATGACAAGTCCTACAGTTGAAAATTTTAAAAAAATAGGGTGAACCCTCATGAGAGTATAGAGAGTACATATTCAAAATAGCTTCAAAAATAACCAAATTCTTTATGAAATGTCTTTAAACAGCTTATAATAAGATGTACTAAATATATGGCAAGCCCCACAGTTAAAATAAATTGAAAAAATAAGTGTACCCGCATGAGAGTAGATTACAGAGAGTACACATGTAAAATAGCTCCAAAAATCACTAAATTCTTTATAAAATATATCCAAACAGCTTGCAATAGGATATACTAAATATATGGCAAACACCACAATTGAGAAAATTAAAAATAGGGGTGTACCTTCATGAGAGTATAGAGAGTACACATACAAAATAACTTCAGAAACCCCCAAAGTCTGCTTTCCTTTGAAGAACTCAAATGTGCTCCTATTCGATGGTCAGAATAAATGTGAAAATCCTAAATTTTTAAAGTTCAAGAATGCAAAAAGAAATAACTCATGGAGTCGTCTATAATACCTCAATTTTTAATGCCAAAGATTTAGCAAATCTCTGGGGGAAGGTCGGATGCACGTCGGGAGAGGGAGCTGAGGAAAATTTCTGCACAAAAATGAAAATACATATATTTTTGGAGACTCGGAATCTGGAACGTCGTCTGTAATATTTTCTCCTGCTATTTTTATGGGATGGGCTGCATGCTAGGTCCAAATAACATTAACGACATCATTGCCATATTATAAAGAAAAAATCATATTTTATTACTGGACACATGTTGAGATCGACATGTGGGATGTGTAAAGCTACGCCCAGACTATGTAATATTTTCTCTTGAAGCGGGTTGGCTTTTCACATGCACGAACAGGGAAAGCGATGGGTAGGAGGCCTTCAAGTGTGTGAGTAAGCTGTGTGAGAGAGAGGCGAGGTGGAGAAAGCCAGTTTCAATTTTGAGGCGTGATTGTAAGAGGTTTGTGGAAGACTTCGGCGGTTGGCTTCTTGCTCGAGGTTCGCACGAACAGGGAAAGCGACGGGTAGGAGGCCTTCAAGTGTGTGAGTAAGTTGTGTGAGAGAGAGGGCGAGGTGGAGAAGGCCAGTTTCAATTTTGAGGCGTGATTGTAAGAGGTTTGTGAAGACTTCGGCGGTTGGTCGAAGGAGAGATCTGGATAAGAGGCCTGCTATGCCTGAGAGAGAGTCATTGTTATGAAAAACATAAAAACATTTAATTATAACATTATATTATAACGTTATAATGTTATATTATTATGTTACAATATCTAACATTATTCTTAATATTATTATTAAAATGTTATTATAATAAAAATATTAATTATGTAACTTAAAACATAAATTAAATAAATACAAATAATTTAATTTATAACTTAAAATAACAGCTAGTAACAATTATAAATCATAATTAGGTGATTTAATATTTTGGTTTCATCTTTCACCTATAAATATATGATAATGTGAGCTTGAATGGGATGAGAAAATTTCTAAATATTCTCTTTTTCTTTCTCCACTCACTTCCATCATTGTTATTTTGTTCATTTTATTTTTGGGCAACAATGACACGCATAAAGTTTTGCTCAGTGGTCAATCAAGACAAACGACGATTCACGGTAGAAAATAACCAAAATTAGCACCCAAGTCTGATCTACTATGGAAAATTGTACATGCCTCCCTCTCAGGCTATTTAAATCTTATTATTTTTATTTTTATTTGCTTAGTTGTGTTAAATTTATTTCTTAATTGTCAATTTATTTTCTTACAATTCTAACAATCTTACAGTAGATCAAAATATTTTCTTTACTTTAATCATTTTCACCAATTAAAAAATATATGTCTACATAAATATCGCTTCATCTTGATAATGTTAAGTCGGAAAAATTTATAGGAACACATTTTAAAAGATGGTAAAAGAAAATTATATATTAGTTGACATGTATAATCCTCCTTCATCCGAACCTAATTCAGAAAGAGAAAATAATTCATCTTTTGATGAAGGGTTGGGAAAAGAAAAACTCCACAAGATATTGATTTTCATTATCTTGGGTGCATTCTTAATGTTCTTTTCGATAGTTTTATGACATATTTTATACATCAACATTTTCTTTTGAGCTTTGAAAAGCATTTGAATCAAAATATGAAAATGAAAATGTAGGTTAGAAATTACATTCGGTCGAATCATTCAATGAATATAAAATGAGTGATTCTCGCACCATATTATATCAAGTAAATGAAATTTAAGATATTATTCATGATTTAAAAGAACATAAGCATGATGGAAGCATTTATAGTTGCATCAATAATAGAAAAATTACCACTATCATGGAGTCAATTTGCACAAATACTTAGGAAAATAGAAATAAGATGTCTCTTGATGATCTTGTTATTCCACTTAGAATAGAAGAAAAATAAAAAGAAAAAGATTAAACTCTCACTAAAATTGAATCTCAAACACATGTCAATCTAATGTAAAGAATAATTTTAAAAGAAAAATTTTAAACCATTTAATAAAAATCTTAAGAAACAAATTTCACATAAGTCTAGCAAGAAAAATAAAAAACATAATGAGATTCAATGTGAAGGCTCGTTATTATCGGAAAGATAAGCCATCTAAAAAAATAAAATACCTTTGAGCAAAATCGTGCTCAACCACAAATTAATATGATCACTTCTAATGTCAATGATTATCTTCCTTTGAGGCATGTTAGCCCATCATTTGAAATTAATTTTTCATATTTTTCTACCGAATTGGTGGATAGATATTAGGGCAACTATACATGTGAGTTTTAATAAATCTTAGTTTTTTTTCTTCCAAGATATCCCAAGAGGAAGTGTAAGCATGAGCAATGGAGCATTAGCTAATGTGGTTAGATAATAAGATATTAATCTAAAATTGATATCAAAAAATATTTAAATTTATATTCAGTTTTGTATATACCGACTATTTTGAGAAATTTAATTAGTAGTTCGCTACTTGTTCAAAATGGCTAACGTCTTATTTTTTAGTCAAAAAAGATTATTATAACCAAAAATGGATCATTTGTAGGTACGAGATATTTATGTAATAGTTTATTTAAATTTAATTTATTATCTTCTAATAATAAAATGTTTTTTCAAAATCCTTCTATTTCATTAATTATTTCTTCTAACATTTGGCAGGCAAGATTAGGATATGTAAACTACAAAATAATTAAAAAAATGATGCATATGGATTTAATATCTAAAAATGATATAAATAAAGATATGAAGTATGAAATTTGCTCTCAAGCAAAATAAACAAAAAAACCATTTAAATATATTTCTGTTAAGCAAAATGATTTATTGGATCTTATTCATAGTAATGTTTGTGATTTAAATGATAATTTGACTAGAAGAGTTAAAAGATATTTTATTACCTTTATTGATGATTTTTCAAAATTTTATTATATTTATTTAATCAAAATTAAAGATGAAGTTTTTGAAGTAGAAAATCAATGAAATAAGAAAATTAAAATTTTAAGATCGGATAGAGGTGGGGAATATATTTCACATTTATTTAATAAAATTTATGAAGAAAATGATACTATGCATCAAGTTACTCCTCCATATTCTCCTCAATCTAATGGAGTAGTGGAATGAAAAAATAAAACATTAATTAATATGATAAATACAATGCTAATCTCATCAAATTTATTGAATAACTTATGGGGTGAAGCTTTATTAACAGCTTGTTTTATTTTATATCAGATTCCTTATAAAGATTCTAATAAAACACCTTATGAATTTTAAAATTTTAAAACTCAATTTCAAATATTTAAAAGTTCGAGGTTGTTTAGCTAAAATATCTATTCCAGAATACGAAAAGAGAAAATCATGATCTAAAGCTGTAGATGGTGTATTCATTAGATATTCTCTTAATAGTCATACTTATAGATTTTTTATTATTAACTCTTACATTAGTGATATTTCTATTAATATAATTATGGAATATAGAGATCCTATATTTTTTGAAGATATATCTATTAATCAAAAAGAATCTTCAATAGAAAATTCTATAATAAATAATGATGATACTATTTTAACTAATAAAATTAAAAAAAATTAGAAAAAGTAAAAGAATTAGAAAATTGATAATTTTAGGTGATGATTTTTATTCTCTTTTAACTAAAATATTTATTTTAGAAAATGATCCTATCACTTTTGATAAGGATATGAATTCTATAGATGCACCATTTTGAAAGAATCTACTAATAATAAAATAGATTTTATCTTATCAAATAAGATATGGGTACTTTGTGATTTAACTCCTGGTTGTAAAACTATTGGATGTAAATAGATATTTGAAAGAAATTAAAATGAGATGGATCTATAGATACATATAAAGTAAAATTAGTAGCCAAAGGATAAACACAAAAAAGTGGTGTTGATTATTTTGACATTTATTTTCCAGATACTAGAATTTCTACAATTCATTTGCTTTTAGTTTTATCTTCAACATATAATTTAATTATACACCATAATTGATGTAAAAACTGCATTTTAAAATGGTGATTTAGATGAAATTTATATGGATCATCCTGAAGGTTTTATAATATAAGGTCAAGAAAATAAAGTTTGTAAATTAGTAAAATCTTTATATATATTAAATCAAGCTCCTAAACAATGGCATGAAAAGTTTAATAAAGTACTATTGACATATGATTTTTTTATTAGTGGGTCTGATAAATGTATTTATATTAAAGTTGATGATCATGATTATATTATTTTATGTCTTTATGTTGATGATATATTAATTTTTAGTACAAATCTAAATATTATAAATAATATTAAACAGTTTCTATCAACTCAATTTGATATGAACAATTTAGGTGAAGCTAATGTAATACTAAGTTTAAAGATTTATAGAAATATAAATAATATTTCTATTACTCAATCACATTATATTCAAAAACTTCTTAATAAAATTCAATTATCAAGATGTGAGTCCTGTAGACACTCCATACAACTCCAGCTTACATCTTATAAATAATTTAGGTGATATATTACAATTAAAATATTCTCAAATAATTGGTTGTCTTATGTATCTAACAAATTAATCTCGACCTGATATTGCTTATGTTATAGGAAAATTGAGTAGATATACTAATGATCCTTGTGAAACTGATTGAAAAGCATTATAATTTTTTTTAAATATTTAAAAGCCACAATAAACTATTGTGTTCATTATAGTGGTTCTCCTATTGTATTAGAATGATATTGTCATGCTAGTTAGATTGCTAACACTTGTGAAATAAAAGTCACTAGTGGTTATGTCTTCACATTTTATGGTGATATAATATCATGAAAATTTACTAAATAAATATTAATCACTAAATCTATTATGAAAGCAAAATTTATAGTACCTAATCTTGCTACTTTTAAAGCCAAGTGGCTCAAAAGTTTATTAATTTATTTACCTTATATTGAAAAATCTATATGTGCTATTTTAATAAATTGTAATAATTAAGCTACTATAGCAAAAGCAAAAAGTGTAAAATGCAATGATAAAAAATATCATATGAGAATAAGATATGATTCTTTATATGAATTATATAAAAGTTGTTGTCAGTTACAATTTTATTTTCTTTGAGAAAAATATTGCAGATCCATTGACAAAAGAGTTTGCAAAAACTTTTATATTGTGATCATTAAAAAGGATGGGGTTAAGACATCACAGTGAAAACCAAACATTTAGATTGGAAACACTATGATAGAAGGTTCAATATGGTAAAATGAAGCTAGCCGAACGATAAAAATGCAATTCTAAATATTTTAATTATCATCCATATATATATATATATTTGTGCTAAACTGTAAATAAATTATATTTGAGCTACAGCTCTTAATGAGATCAAAGACAAAAATTTTGCGAGATATTATAATTATAGTGTATCTTCGAGATCTTATCTATATAAGTGTTGCAATGAGATCTTATTAAGATCCCAAAATACTTATGAATTGAGATAAAATTGCATGGCATTTGAGTAGAACTTATAGTATATCTCATATCATGTGTATACCAACTGAAATAATAATTTATATACTTAGTTCAAACTTCGGTTACTATGATATTTATTATTGTTAAATTTTGGTTATACTAAGTGAAAGTTCAAACCCGGATGGTATTTTCATCGAATGTATGATAAAAGTTGTCCAAAATGAAAATTTGATTCTTGATTGCTTAATTTATTCACCTCAAGTTTAGTTATAAATATTTTTTTATTGGAGAGGGAATTGTCATAAAAAAATAAAGAGAAAAAATATAATTATAACGTTATATTATATTTTACAATATCTAATGTTATTATTAAAAAGTTATTATAATAAAAATATTAATTATGTAACTTATAACATAAATTAAATAAATACAATTAAATTGATTTGTAATTTAAAATAATAGTTGATAATGACAATAAATAATAATTAGGTAATTTAATATTTTGCTCTCATTTTTAATTTATAAATAGATGATACTGTGAGCTTGAATGTAATGAGAAAATTTTTGAATGTTATCTTTTTCTTTCTCCGCTCACTTCCATCATTGCTATTTTGCTCATTTCTTTTTGGGCAACAAGAGTCATGCAATTAGTTCAAAGTTTTACTCATGGTGCATAAGTGATGAAGTCAAAGGGACAAGTTGTATCTCATTAGTAGAAAAAAGAGCCACAAATTGGTGTACTCAAGACTTAATCGAAGAAATTTTTAAAATGAGTATTAAATAATAATTTATTAATATATTAAGTATATTAAAAATATTTATACCGCCATAAGTGGGTGATGGTCGGCCACCTCACCGTCGAGGTGGCGTTAGTCCCACTTATCGCGACCGGAGATCTAAGTCCGCCCGATAATCAATCGACCGTCTTTAACGTATCGCCACGACCGGCTAAACTATTCTAGTCCCGATGGGGCGACTTGCCTGCTTTATTTTTTTAAAAAAAATAAGTCATCTTTTTTACCACCTACAGGAAATGCAATCAAGTAGTAACGGAATAATCTGAAATGTAAACTCGTAGCGTCAAACAAATACATATGTACTACTAATCCGATGATACAAAAAAATATCATTCATAAGCAAAAAAATAAACTAAAGTACAGATTCACATAGAAGTGCACAATAAAAATATCCAGCAATAGCTATACAAAATAGATACACCTCTATACACTATCATAGATGGTGACGTCTATATTATCGCAGACTACACGGTATAGTGCTTCGTGGTGCAACGATCACGCACGGTGGAATCGGTGGTCCCCGAAGTCCGGCTTACAACATATGACCATCTCCGCGTCTCAGAGATACCCAATCTTGTGATAGTGCAATGTCCGTATGGTACTGAGACTGAGAGCTCTGTGGAAAAGAAGATGGTCATGGATCAGCATAAGTGGATGGACTCGCACCCATGTCTGCCGGCTGTGTGGCCAGAGCAGAATCATAGCAATGTGACATATGCTCGCCGCAACGTGGAGCCTATCACATGTGAGTCCTCGAGCTCGCAGTGACACATCTACTCAGACGTGTTCATATTAACCGGTAGTCCAGTCACGGACATCCAAAGAAAGGCCGAAAGAGGTCCTCCGTCGCCAAGATATGCTCCGCCTACAGTAAACCAGTTTCAAATGTCACTATGAAAATTTGTAGATACAGTAACTAAGTAAATTTGCAAATTATATCGTTATCTTAACATATGCTCGCTCCGCAGGTGCTCTGGGGTAGTAAGTCCTCGGTGGATCAGTAGGCGCCTTAAGCAAGTACAACGACGCCCACGACCTAAACCATGCCATGTACCGAGGGGACTTGTGTATCGTAATGCCATCTATCATACCAATGTGATCTATGCAAGCCTCCCACAAAGCGATGTGTTGCTGATGGTACTAAACCCAGTTGGTATCAGATTTCCCTCTATCATCTACTCTCTTGAAACTAGGATCCATCGGAGCAACATCAATGCTGGGTAAGTGACCAAACTGACGAAGGACTCTGTCAGGAAGGTGCCACTCCACCCTCTTCCAATTGATCAATGGCACTCGTGCTAGCCAAACAGACTCGCCAACTACGCAAATATCAGAGAGGCGACCTCTAATATGAATGTCGTATGGCTCCCAATTCACCTGCAGTTGTTAAAGGATATTAGATAATAGTATCATAAAATTCATTGAAAATATATTATACCAATTAGGAGCAGTACCTGGCTCAGTAGCAGTCCATCTAGCTCATCCCAAAAAAATTTGATATTCCCGAATGGCATCTGCCTCACGTACCTCTCGTTCCACCTGAGTAAACCAATTTTCATGTGCAAATCTTTTACATGCAACTTAGTATGTTAAAATAAACTAAATAGATTTTAGTTTTCTTACCTGAAACCAATGTTGAGCCCATCGATATCTCTAGGATAAGGAATATGTAGTGTAGGTCTCCCAACATACAGTCACTCCCAAGACTAGATCCGGATTAACTAAAGACACCCAGCCATGTTGGCCCTCATAGGCCTGGTAAACTCATGTAACTCCCTATATAAGTATGCAAGATCAAGCACCTAAAGTATTGAATGTGTGTAGATCTTCTAACAACGGTATATACTACAAGTGAACCTCTGACCCAGATATATCAGGTAGGAGAAACTCCCCAGAATGAACAAAACATATGCTCGTACATGTCTGGTGAAGTCCAACTCTGGGAGGTCTGCATAGGACTCCAAATATCCAACGTAATCACCTGAGAGGCATGCATGATGTGCCTGCCCCATCCGAAATGTCGAATGAACTCAGGTCAAGGTCATGGGACAAGAAATGGGATGTCCACTTAAAGCACATCACGCTAGCCGCCAACTCGCCACCGCTTCGTTTTAACTACGATCGGCTGACGACGGTATGCACAAACCCAAAATCAGTGCAACGTTCTGCAATGTCACGGTCATCTCGCCAATTGCGAAATGGAAAGTGTTGGTCTAGGGTGACCAATGCTCAACTAAAGTTGTCAACATGTGATGGTCAAGTCTGATATATCTCAATTGACAAAAGTCCAAGTGAGGGTAGGGTGAACCGTGCAGACCCACAGCATCGAAGATGAGAAGCTGCCTCCAAAATAGTCCCATGCAGTACAAAGGAATTGTTGTTAGGCCAAGTAGAGCAATAGAAACATCATAAAAAATAAAATAAGCTTGAAAGTAAATTCTTACCGTATCTGGATGTGCGGCTGTTCCGCCATGCGAAAACTATCTTGGGATGAACCTCGAGTGTGCAGATCTGCCTCGGCCATCTTAGCACGCCTCCTCTGCCGACGTCTAGTCAGCCTAAAAGACTCCTCGGCCATCGTACCTGTGAAAAGAAGGACAAAATGACAATTTATTAGTGTACTGATACATAAAAAAACGAGGAAATATATGTAGTTACAGTTAATGATCAATTAATTTGCACAGACTACACATGCAATTGCTTTGCGCTGTGTTCTCATCCATTGTGTTCCTGTACGACTTGATTGTGGTCTCCCCGACCTAACTTTAACCACTGGTGGCATTAGAGGATATAGACCGCCGCATCATAGTCGCCGCGATTAAGCATAACGTGAAAATCTGAAGAGTATGTATGCCCATACATTGACATGGTGTAATACTTTGAAACATAAGCTAGATGATTCAACCTCCTATGAACTAAAGCTGCTATAGTATGACTACATGGCATGTGCTAAATAAGTGTTCGTGTGCAACTACATGAGCTGAATTGATCCGCTGTGAAGTCAACTCTGAAGAAGAGACAATTTCTATCAAACACTTGCACTTCATCTCATTAATATTAAATGGTTGTGAAAAGTGTCTGGCCTCACCCTCAAATTTACTTATCACTGTCTGTGTTCTAGGAGAAAATGTGAATTCAGTAGGCGGTTCTTCTGAATCAATGTTGCTTGCCCTATTATAGAATAAACTCATGATGTTATAGTAAATAGCTAGTGACCAATGCTTGAATCGGTAGTCCCCGTGCACGTTTAAGTACCCCATTAAAGCACTCTGATGCATTTATCATCATAGTGTTAGTGCTTTCCTCCATCGTGAACTAATGTCCACTTGGACACATCACGTTCTACTAACCACTGATATGCTTTAGGTTTAATTTTTTTAATGTCAGCCATGTGACGGTTGAATATGTTGATGACATCTGTGCTGCCGGACATATACATTTTCTTACACATAAACTCTACATCTCTAATACCCATTTTCTTCACTACTTTCTTGAAGTTTTCCTAAGATGTCTCAAGTAATGGCGATGTGCGGCCCATGGGAAAACATCGCAACATCCACGAACCAACCCTGAATGCTTATCTGAAATTATACATAAATCGCTCCTTGTTGAAATAGTATGCAATAGCATATGCATAATGAACCAACCATGACTCATTGTTCTCATATTCAACCACAAAGAAAAGCAAGAAATCAGATGCATACTAATACAGCAACATACCTCGATACTTGCCTAGTAAGAATGTCCCGTCCATGCTGAGAACAGGGCAACAATATCTCCAACTAGAAATCGATGGTCCAAAGGCCCAGAACAACCTCTGAAACATGCATGTATCTGATGACATAATTTTGTAAATAGTGTCGCTGCACAGAGCATAGTGAAGCCATAAATAAGACTAGAGAGTGGTAAGACTCCTCCCAACTACCAAATATTGCTCTGATACTCTTACGCCTCGCATCCCAGGCCTTCATGTAAGAGACTTTTATATTAAATTTTGATTCCATTCTTCTATGATCTCTCTAAGTTTCAAGTCTATTTGAAATCGCATAACTAGCATTATGAAATAACTGATGAACTTAGATGTGCACTGACGATGTCCTGCTGATAGTGGCAACGCATGTGTGCTGCACCTAAAGTTGATATTCTCCAGGCACCTCCCAACCTCTTTCTTCTGCTACAGTGCATGCGCCATTAGCAAGATCTGCTAGGATTAGTATGTTGTGCACATATAACAGTAAAATTCTTCTGATTCGATGTGACGATAAGGAATTGAACATTGTTTAGAATTGACCAACCGGTTGCTGCGAACTGAAGTTCCTTCTTATTTGAGAAACACATGTCTTCATATAATTCTACTGGAACTTCGATGTCATCTACAAAAGTTGAACTATGAGATGGACCATCAAACATAATATCTGCATCCCAATCTTTGGTGGTTTGACATATTCGGGCATATTTATTATTGCAAATCATAACATCATTATCTGATGAATTCTGGATTGAATGACTCCGAAGAAGCTCATGACCAACACTCCTTTCACATAAATTTGCATTACCCATTAAAGAATCATCGTCAGCATCGCTATCATCAGATGCATTTCTTGATTCGCTATTCATAATTTCGTACTCGTCATTGGGTACTAGTCTAGATGAATTAGGTTGCTCATGCAGTTGTGCTTGAACAGGCAGCTCGGTTCTACATTAAAAAGCTATAATCTTTTGAAAACAGAAGATACCCTACACAAAAAAAGAAAAAATACTAACATTGATGCTGAGGTAAATGCTTACATTATTTCTGAATCGTGAAAGTGTTGCTGCAATTCAACGGTTGTTGGCCAAGTGAACTCATGAGCGTAATCGGAGTGTATATTTTGCTGCATGACATCGACGCTTTACCGCGGTACATTATGGCTTTATTTCCACATAAAGAATTAATGTCTGACGGGACGCTTCATCCAATACAGTACTGCAGACTTCATCATCATCAATAGTACAAGTTATGTATCCCACGCCTAGAAAATGAACGTAATCTCCACCGAAGTTATCAACATCATAATGCAGATCCGAGCACTTTCTGCTTTTAAATCTCCTAAGCTTGCATGACGACACTGCGATTATTTTTGCCACCATAACTTGGAATGAACGATCATCAACGATTAGTTGAGTCATAGAAGAGAATTAGGAAACGAAGCCGACTCATTCTACTATATGCTCGAACCAAAGTTCTAACAAAACCTAAAAATTCACTCATAATTCGTCAAAAAAAAAGATCAATCAGAGTGTATATATTGCTCATCTATTTATACGACTAACAATTCAAGAAAGAAAAATAAGAGCTAACAAACTAACTAATCCAAACATTTTGCAGACCCTAAACACGCAAATTTTAGAAGAAAAACTATGAAAATCAGGAAAAAGTCAACCATATCACCTAAGGAGTAAATTAAAGTTCTTCTCCACCTAAAGAGTAGAATAAACTTCCCTTTACATTATTGTCAATTGGAATGAGAAAGGAAAAAATAAATAAAAAGTCTTTACCTTGCAATTAGTGGATGGAGCTTGCGATGGAGCCGACGACACAAAAATGCCGGTGGAGCCGACGCATCGACGGATCGTGAGAGTGGGGAGGGGGGAATACTAACCTAAAGCCAGAGAGATCTGGATGTTGTTCCGGATGCCTAAAAGCCTGGGGATGTTGTTGTTGAAAATCGACGATAATGCCACTGGGGATGGATATAGAAGCCGCCTTCATAAGTAGCAGGGCCACCCCTGAGGTGGCAGCCACAATCACTTATCTATATATTCAAATTTTTTTTCATCGTGCTTAATTAGTTAATTAATTATTAATTAATACTTATTTTAAAAATTTCATCTGACTTAATCTACTTTAAGGATAGTGTCATCGGCACGCCTTCGTCTCATGTTATTTAAATCTCATTACTTTTATTGTTTATTTACGTAATTGTGTTAAATTTATTTATTAATTATTAATTTATTTTTTTACAGTTCTAACTGTGGTGGACGATGAATGAGGCCCATGTTGCCTGAGGTCGCGCAGGCTGAGAGGAGTGGGGTCGAGCGGTGTACACAGAAGAGAAGAAGCGAGCTTGTGGTCGGCCAGAAACGAGAGGCCTGGGGGCCTTCCTCGGTCTCTCGAGAAGAAAGACGAGATGACACTCACTGTTCCAGCTGATAGCCAGTGGAAAACGAAAGAATGAGAAGGTGCTTTTGCGTGCAGGTAGGCTGGCGGGAGGTTTTCTGGTCGGCGAGTTGCAGGGTCGAAGGAACCCGGAGGAGCTCCGTACGAAGCTCAGAGCTGTGTGTCTGCCTATTTTCGTGACATCGAGGCGGTATCTCTGTCTGGGGAGAGTCAACGGCAATTGGTGAGATGAGGGGCGGCTATTGGTTCTCTGTCGTGCGAGAAAACGAGAGGTTGGCAGAGACGGGTCACGTAATGCAAAAGGGAGAAAGCTGTTTCACGTGAATAGCAGTATAGGAGAAAAAGAAGGCCTTGAGAATTTCACGTGAATCGAAAAAAAAAAATGCCCTCGAGCGTTTTTCACGTGAATAGAAGGGGCAATTTTTTTAAAATGAGTACGATTAAAACCGAAATTAACTAATTGAGTATTGATAAAAAAAAAATTTAAGAATAGATAATGCTAATTAATGCACCACGCCGTCTCGACGCGCTACGCGCCATGAAAGTCGCCCTATCGGGCGATTAGATATGAAGCCGCCGCCCAATGGTGGGACGCGAAACGGAACCGCCCACTAATCGACTAGCTCGACATTTTAGTCGATCGGGCTTTCCTTCTTTCCTCGACCTCCTCATGCTCTCCAGACCGTCCCACTAAGCCCCCCCCCCTCTTGGAACTTCCCCCGGCTAGATCTAACCGTCGCGGCGTCTGTCGAAACTTTTATTTTTTCCGATTCGCTTTTAAGTTTAACTACTTCCTCTCTCATTTACCGCCGGAAGTCAACTTTAGCTTTCGACGATTCTTGCCCATTTCGCTTGAGAAAAATTCCTTTGGATTCTACATTTTTAGTGCAAGATGAATAGAGAATTTGTTTCACGATACTTTTATGGAGGAACCGAGTATCGATGAGCAATTCACCAAGTTATGTGGGAGGTTAAATTAATTCGGGCCACAAAGACCAGCATTGAAGCAACGAATTATGGCTTGCACATCGATCCGAAGGCCACCGCCACTCTAATGTCGTTATCCGAGTATTTATAGCTCATATATCGGATGACGACGCCATGGGTTACACTGACAAAGCTTCCGCCGGATGTTGGTGTTGTATGTCGAAGTGGAAGATGTTAATATTGCATCCACATCGCCTTTATCCTAGTAAGGCCAATAGATATACCGCTAACACATACAGATTTCATCGCGACAAGAACATCCGGGATACAACGCACTCGATGAGTTTATTCCCGTAGTTTATCGTCATTATTTATCCGATTAAACTTGTAACAATTAATATGATAATTAGCCGAACTTATAAGTTATGTGGCGTTGATGATATTGTTCACCGCTCGGATGAACCGTGATGCTCGAGAGTACTGCTTGGAGATGAATTATGAGTAGGCTCAGTGAGTCCAAGGTGGTATTATGATGACCGCTCGTTAGAAGACACCGCATTGAGAATATGAGCCATACTACGAGAAATCACTCATTTCGCAATGTTGATGGAGAGTCAAATGTTGTCCACAAACCAGTATGTCCTGATGTGTAAAACTACGGGCGTTGGGACAACGATGTTTACTTTGACGCACCATCCAATTTAAACCGCCTCTAAATTATGAAATTGAAATTCCAAATGACATTCCAAGGTATGTGTTTTGCAAGTAAACGGAGTTTGCAATTTGCTATTGTCGTGGTCCATAGTAAATAATGTCAACAAGCTACCTCTAACCGTAAGAACTACACGGGTTGTATGCGGCAAAGACGATAGTTACAAGGCCCCTGAATTGGCGCTTTATCAGAAGATCGCATTGACCATTAGGGGTGCTTGGAGAATATCAAAAGTTGGTGAAAATCATGATGTGTCAATGCGCGAAGTTCATCCCCATCAACAAGTAGTTCAAGTTTCAAGCATACTACATCAAGCCCGCGAGCACCGCATTGATTTGAAACCCATAGACATCATGCTAAAGAATCTGCATCTCCGTGAGTGGTAAATACCGTAGTGGACCTCTCAACCGTATCGTGCGCAGCGCCAATCGTAAATAAAATATAAGCCCGCACGCGTCGGTAACTCCTCTGCGTTTCGACTCCATGTATTTACCTCTGCATAAAGTATGTGCATCTGCCTCGCACTGATATGATAATGATCACGATACATCGGTAATGGGTGTCGCCCCAACAAATCATCGCATCGAAGAATCGTGCCAATTGACCCATCTCTTCTCGCCGCCAATCACAACGGACCGCTATGATAGGTGGCCTATCAATCCATAGTAGGTGGCCCATCAATCCATAGTCCGTAAATCGCCACGTCTTATCTCACCTATGGCGAGGTGGAAGGTATTGGTGCGGCGACCATCTCTCAACCAAAGCGGTAAGCGATGATCCAGGATGAAGCGTGACTCTCACCGCATTTGCCCACAGTCAGATCAATGAATCTCGCATGTAATGGGCCACTCCTTCCCAAGCGTGATGCGGCCTCAAATGCGGTGCTAAAAAAAAAAAACTAAGTACACCAAATAAAAGGTAAGCAACATTCGCAAAAACAAATTCACTTACGATGGGGGTGGGCCGCCTGCACGTAGGAATACAATCTAGGATGAACCTCAACTCCAATGGTGGGGCCTCACCCCATATTTCTCATCCATATCTGTCAAGTAGAAGATTATGGTTTACAATTAGCATCAACAATCTTATAAATTCAAAATAACTTATTAATAAAAATGAACTACTTATTTAAAAAAAGGATTACTACATATTTACTCTTAAAACTCACATGCACATAAACACAATCTCAATCCTCATCATGACAACATACAAGAAGAGTATTGAGATTGTGAAAAAACCCTCCGCACAATTTTGGTAGTGTTTCACTATCTCCTTGAGGGCTCTCCTCAATATTGACCCCACCCACATACACATAGAGCATCAACATGATTCCCATCTTAGGATTATAGATTGGATTAACGACCCATATCATGATCCAACATCAAAATTATCAAACCTTAAGAGAGGTCATTCTCGATGGCAATAAAACCCTTCTTCGCTTTCTTTTAAAGCCATCGAAAACCAAAAGAATGAGATAATATATGTACATCCTGCACTTTCTTGCATAAAAAAAACAAGTTCAATCACTGTCTATCCAACTAATTTGGAAGCAAGGTTTGGTAAACCGAGAAAGGAGTGTAGATTTAGCGGTTCAATAATTTAACTCATGCTTCGGTCTACTTTCTAACAACTTGTCCTAGCTGTTTCTTTCTTAAAGAACTTAATTTGAAAGGAACTTGATATAATGCAAAGAAAAACATGAAAGGAATTTTCTTACAAACATATAAGGAGTTTAAAGCAAGACCAAGTAAAATAATTCAACATGAAAAACGTCTCACTCTATATGTATGTATTCCATAAAAAAAACAATATAGACTTCATAGTGTGAACGACTTTTAATTTGTATGATATATTAGGAAAGTCACAACGGTATATCTAAAACTTTCGAAGATCTTGAAAACTCACATGCACATAAATATAATTGCAAGTATTAGCTAAATAAAATTGCAAGTATTATCATTATACTTAATGTGCAACGAGATCGAGTGATAGCAACAAAAAAATACCTAGAAGAAGTCGTGTTCAACGGGACAAAAAAATACAATGCTGCGGTGCTATGCCGGCCGATGTTCGCCGGCGGAGGAGGGTGCTTTCTGCTTTCGGGTCGGACTTGTTCGGCTCTGACGGTCGGAGGAATCGAGGACCGAGGAGGTAGGGCCGAGGGGCCTCTAAAATGTGGAGCGGTGCCCAATTGTGGTGGTTCCGTGTCTCACCCTAATTGGGCGGCAATCTATCAACCCATCAGTGAGTGGCGGCTTTTTTGAAACGCCATGCGGAAAGCGTAATCATACTAATTGGCATACCTATTCTTAAATTTTTTTTATCAACTCAATTAGCTAATTTCGGTTTTAACCGTACCCATTTTAAAAAAATTGCCAATAGAAGGATGACGCAGCCAAGGATCTTCCTAGAGATTATCTTGATCTTATTATATCTTCATCTAAATTTAAATTATACTATTACTCTAAGATTATAAAAAGCATAACTGATTTAATGGCTGAAAAGGAATTTGATATCTTTTACTGATAGGCTACAACTGATTAGATGCACCTGATGGAGCATTATTAGTTTAGAGCTATCTTATTGCCTAAATGCATTAGGAAGAGGATTATTAGTTTAATCAATTCCTTTCTTCATAATCAAGGTAGTGAGAAAAATTGCATGTAATTTCTTGGGATACAATCTGTAAACTGATTTGTTTTGACAGTTTGGGTTTGCCCAATCTGGATTCTCTCAATTCTATGTGCAAAGCTAAGCTGATTTGGAGGATCTATAACTCTCATTCTTTACTCTCTAACTTATTTTTAGGAAAAATCTTCTCCTTTTGGTGCAGCTAAGGCTCTTTCTCTTCTCCTCTTTACAAAAATATAAAATATTCTGTTGTCATATTTAGGAGCTTCACCTTTCAGATTGCTGGGAATTGTCATCTCTCTTTTTTCTTTTTTTTCTTTTTTTGACCCTTGGTTAAATGGTTTATCATTATTTGAAAGATTTGGGCATAGCATTTTCTCTTGATTTAACTGTCCAAAGCATATCTTGGATAGTGATGTTATTTTAAATAATGCTTGGAACCTTCCTATTAACTCCTCTATTTGATGATTGTTTGATCTTAAACACTGCTATTATGGATACTCATACTAACTGTCCATGATTGGGAAAGAATCATTTCAGTCATAAAGCAGCTCATTTATTTCTTTTTAGAGACCTACCTAAACCAGTTTGAGTAAAATTTGTTTGGTTCAAAGGTTATTCTATTAAATATGTTGTTGTACTTTGGAAGGCTATTTAGGATGGTTTAAAAACTAAAGATAATCTTATACAAAGGGGTATTAATGTGGAGCCTCTATGTGTGCTTTGCAATAGCTATAATGAGAAATTTTCTCACATCTTCTTTGATTGCCCTTTTTCTTTGGTGGTTCTTCAAGCTAGTATACCATTGGCGAATTTCTTTCTTATGGGAGGTACTTTGGTTCAATTGCTTCTTCATGCTAATGTTATTGACTGCAAAGTAACTAAAAAGTTTTACCTTTTTGCAATTTCAATTACTGTCTTCTATATTTGGATGGATAGGAACCAACACATTTTTAATTCAGATTTCTCACTACCCAGTCACACTATCAATAAAATCAAGCATGCTGTTAGACTGAAAGATTTTAAATGGATACTAAAGGGTAATGTGCCAACTACGATACGTACACTATATTTCGCTGATTTCTAATATTGGATTTGTGTATCCCAACCTTCACCTCACTTAGTTTTCTTCTGCTATCTCTAAACCTTATATACATTTTAGGAGCTTTTAATGTGAAGAATGGTTATATTTTTTTGGGGTCATGATGTGCTACCAGCTAATTATTATGCTCAATCGACTCCTATGTTGCCTCAGCTATGGATTAGATGTCGATCTCGATCACTTATCGTTTACATTGGATTTTTTTTTATCTTGTAAACTGCTTGCTGTTTGTCGGCATTACAGATTTGCTAGCTGATTGGTGACATTGGTTGTCTTGGATGGAGTAAATGAATATACTTCTCTGCTTATTTGTTGAGCCCAAGTGATATCTTTCACCTACTTTTTTATTTTTGTATTCTTTTGTTTAGGATCTGCTATTCTCATAAGTTTTTAAGGTTTTTTTTCTGGAGCTGGTTGTGTTATGTTCTGTAAAGTTTAAAGTCTTATTTTAATTTTTTGAAATGTAATTGCTATGTAATAGCCTTCTATCATTTGTAATACATTTTTTGGAAATAAAATCTAAGTGCGGCCCTCATTTTTCTCAAAAAAAGAGAAAAAAAAAATGACGCCGGGTTTTTTTTTTAATGGGAAAGCTGTGGAAAGCCGATGAGAATAATTTTGATGTTAATATTATTTTTTTAAATATGTGTTATATATGGGCGTTTAATCATATAAGATCAAGCCAATTATGGGCTCCACGTGAGTTTGTTTCAAGGCAGATCCATTTACTTCAACCAGTAAATTTAATTCCCTCTATTTATATATTTAGTAGAAGTACATATAAGAGAAGATATTAATATGCAATATTTATATATATTAGTATAGAGCTTGATTAGCAGAAATATATGTATACATATGTTAAAATAAATATTTAGTTTAATTTGACTTAATTTTATTAATTTGAATGGTGACAATAATTTTAATTTCAATTTAATTGTATTTTTATATATTTTTAATATGTGTTTTATTTTAGATGATTCGCTATCTCTCATGTGTTGAATTGTGTGATCACCTCGCTCATATAAACATTTATTCATTTTGTGCTCATTTTACTTAGATTTTTCTTCTTAGGTTTAGTGATGGACTTAATAGAAAATTATAATTTTATTTAGCTTTTATTTTCCTCATTTTAGTAGTGAAATAAACTATAAGATTACTCTGGTAGTTTAGTTCTTGATAAAAATCAATTAATCAATTACAGGCTATATTGTTAAAAGAATAAAACATGGAATTCATATGAAAGAGTTATGTCTTCTTATTAATATTTATGAAAGAATATTTTTTGAGTGCTTGCAGATTAAATTAGGTAGGAAAGAATAAAAGGTGGGTTGTTTGGTTAGAATTAAATTGGGTTTCAAGTAGGTGTCCTATGCATTCAGTCAAACTGCCATTGTAGCTCTCTTTAAATTTCAGCATGTTTCAGTTGTTCGAAATTTTAACATTATGCCTTTCTTGTTTAAGAACATAATTAAATTGGCCAAGCATTGAATGACATTTGTTTGTTTTTTTATGCCCCCAAAGTGTCATTTATGAATCCTTAGACTTGATTGTGTCCTTATGTGTCAAATTCATTTAATTCAAGTATATTAAGATCATTTTTTATACATCTTAATATTTTTTTTAGGCCTCTACCTTTTTCTTAACATAAGTCAATCTCTACTCTCTGTCATTAGATGAATTACGTTTTATGTGACCAAATCATACGATTGGAATCACTTTATTTTTTCAACTTTTTATTTTATTATATTTTATTTTTTCTTAAAATAAAATTTATTTGATGATGAAATTTTTTTTAAAAATACTCAAATTATCTAAAAGTTATTTTAAATATTTTTTAAAACTAATATTATTTGCTTTTAAAAATAAAAAATAAAATATTTTGGAAATATTTTAAATAAATATGTTATTAAAATAACATCAAAATACAAAATATAAAATAAAATTGATCCCAGACATGTCCTGAGTTTACCAGATTATTTTATATGTGTATTTTAATTTAAAAAATTCAATTCTTGGCATACTTTAGATGGTAGAAGTGCCATTGGTTCATTGGTGAAGTTTTTTCATGTCAGCAAAGAAAGAGAGTTTGCAGGAGTTTGCAGGAATGCCAGCAGTTCATTTTTACATACGATAATTATGTGCTCGTTTTAAATTTAATGGAGAAACAATTTTTTTATTAAAAAATTTATATATATATATATATATATATACAATTTTTATGTATTTATATTTCTAATATCTAAAATTAAATATTTACTTATTTAATAATTTTTTATATTTAAAAAATTATATTTCACTTTTAAAAAATAAATAATAATGACATTTTTAATGTGATATTAAAAATTATAATATTATATATATATATATATATTAAATTTGAGTGTTAAATATATAAATACAAACAAATTATGTAATATATATATAAACCCCTCTTTTTTATTTTATAAAAATTAAATTACAATTTTCTTTCTGACCACCATCATAAATAACTATATCAAATTTTTTAAAAACACAAATTCCTTAAACAACAGCTAAAATATAACACGAGCATAGCACTCAACCGTCCCAAACACTCCCATCTATGTATGGCACCCTTACCATTGATTAATGGTCTTTCTATAAATTTTAATTAACAAGCTAACACTTGCAAAGAGGGCTACTATGGATTTTAATGTCACGATCTACCTTTAAATTAATAATTTCTAAGGAAAATATACTCAATTATAAGATTAACATTCTTTCTGTGGAGTAGCATATTAGTAATAGTTAATAAAATCTGAGATTAATATTCATCTACAGGATATCAACATTCAAGCTAGTATTTTAACCGTCCCAAAATATGTACAATAGGAACTAACAATAAAGGGAATTCAAACACTATCAAAATTTTAATGCATATTTTTACAAACAGTTTCATTCTCCATCAACAGGGAAAACAAAATACAATACCTCAATTTCCCTTCAGATCATTTCAAAAAAGGAAAGTTACAAAGAATCAGAAACACATACAAGAATCTACAAATGGTGAAGAAATTTTAATTACAAAAACGAACTAAAATCCTCTCCCTTTTATAAAAGTAACAATGAAAGAAACAATGCATAAAGGTATTAGAATCACACAACAAAAGCAATGAGCTTTCGACAGAATGATGAATCTCACCCAAATGGCGACGGCACCGGCCCTGCGGCAGAATCTGATCTCTTAATGCTTCCCATGCCGCAAATAATGCATCCAGGTGCAGAGAGAGCGGAGAATTTTGCGCCGCAGAGACTGCAGATATCGTGGCCGATTGTTGGAAGACGGCTGAGGGTTGCGGCGCAGAATTGAGAGGGATCTTCCTGTGGATCAATTGATTTGTTTGAGAGCCCTCTCTGCACGCACATATCAATCAGGCTCTTCAGCTCGTCCTGCTTGCTTGGTGGAGCCTTTGAGAAGAGGAGGTCAAGCATTTGCTTTGCGTAAGCATAGTTCTGAACTTCCATATTGCGTTTGATGGCGGTTCTTACGCAGTTAATTCGGTGTTTTGCGAGGAGAGGTAGAGAACCAAGATGGCGAGATAGCCTTGCCATCTCCTCCTTTGCGCTGATCATGGTTGGACCTTGGACCTTCTGGAGGCGTACGATTTCCTGAAGTGAAATTAAAGAGGGGAAAAAAGGTCAGCAAATAAACTTAATAATGAGAGGATGAGTAGGGTTAAAACCAATGGCAGCCTTCAGTTTACTGCTCAGGCTGTTGAGAATATGGTAGCTAGTACCAGAAAGAAACAGAATATGAAGTGATGTAAAAAGGTTGCAGCTTGGCTTGTCTATTGATCAAGCTTCGTAAGTGTGGGCAGATTTGTTTGATTAGTTTGATAAACAAACCTTAAAACTAATTCAGTAATTATAACTAGGTCCTTCTGGTGTTTACAGATGAGACTTCAGTAAGAAAGCCTACATGCAGCTTCCTAATAGCTATATTTTAATGTTAAATTCTGCAGATTTCATCATTTTTGTACAAATTAAACAAAAATAAAAGAACAGTAAGTCCTGCTGTGGATGGGAAATCTGACCCTGAATTATGGCAGGCTTCACGATAATGACTACAGATTCAAGCAGTTTTTGCTACCACATAAACTTAAGTCAGTAAAAATAGTTGGGAAATTATGCTATGATCTCTACACTATTGCAATTAATCCATAGCAATTTATCTGACAATTAGTAACAATAACAAAATTCAAAATGAGAAGGGAAAAAATGACCTTTAAAAGCTTCCAGAATAATAATCTTCAAAATATTTATCAGGCGTATCATATAAATTACCTAAAATAAGTATCGACCAAACTTGTTTAAGCTAAGTAAAGTATGCTAACGTCTTCAAGGAATTGTTATTGTAATATGCTTGATTTTGCAATTGAACAAACATCTATACTGTAAAAGCATTAGATTATTTGAATGAAACCCCCAACAATCTTGATTTCTGGTTTTAAAAGAATTCACATGATGCAGGTCTGTAGTAGCACTATGTACATGAGAACTAATTATAGTAGCATCATGCATCCATCATTATACCTGCAATAAGGCAACAGCAATCTTGTACTGTGCACATATGGTGGCTTGTGCTTTTATATCATCTCCACGTGACTGATCCTGAGCAAGAGCCAGAAATGCTTCATCGAAACAAGACAGAGCATCAGAGAGCTGATTTTGCTCAAGATGAACAAGCCCTGTTTTAAAACAAATTGCAGCAGGAGCACCCCGAGGAACCTAAGTAAACAGAGGCAATTCGTGAATATATAATCAACCGATTAATATTAATCAGCTTCTAGAACTCTAAATTTAAAGAATATAAAATTTTACATGGCCAGGAGCAACAGAAGTGGGAACTGCTGAAGGAGCAGGTGTTGGTTTTGTTGCAGAAACTCTGGAGCCGGATCCTGGAATTTCAAGATAGCTCAGATCAACTGGTTGTGAGGGGATGGGTATGGGAGAGGGAGGAGCAATGGCAGGAGCCTGAGACTGTGGAGGTACACCACCATCAGGCAGACTAATTGCCTCAAGAGGAACACCAGTCTGTTGATATACCTGAGGTGGCACACCACCATCTGGTAAGCCAACCTTTGTCATCAACTCCCTATTAGAAGTAAACCTGTTTCCTTCCAGTGCTTGAGAATTTTGATCCATTTTAGACAAATATGTCCCAGCAGGGGGCAGTGAAGCAGCAACCTCAAATGAAGGAATGGTGTTCTTGAAAAAGTCCTCAGGAATAGGTCCAGCTGACACTCCCATACCAGTAATCATTGGGTTTGTCTGTGTTGAGGTAGTAGGGATAGAAGTATCATTACCAAACATGTCAATAACAGGACTTCCTGCAGCCGTGCTACTTATGGATGATGGCTGTGAAATTAGTGACATTTCTTGAGGTCCTCCTGACTTGGTCCTCATGGGAGCATCGCCAAGTCTGAATTGTTTTGTGGCTTCTTTGATCCTGTTAACATCCACAGTAGGGCCCTCAATTGGCTTATCTCTGATTCTTATTCTTATCTTTTTGTTTTTAGATGTTGCTTCATCTTCATCACTGCTGCTACCATCAACAGTACCATACAAAGATTTCTTAAACTCTTCTTCTGCTTTAGCCTGCTCATCTTTAGGAGTATGACCTGCTAATTGCTTAGTTAAGATATCCACCACAGGATTTGCTTTTGCAATTCCATTCGGATTTTCCTTATTCAAATTATGTAGTAATTCAGACGTTGAAGACTTGTTTTCATTTCTAGAAGCTGTGAATGCTTTGATCAAACTCTTTTCACTTACTTCTACAACATTTCCCTTTCCCCTGACTACACCTAAGTAAACGCCAATATGATCTGCCATGACTGTTGGAATACCACCTTCACTGGTCTTCATGTATGGCATGACTTCCCCTGCCAGCTCCCACTGGGGTATATCTTTCATGCTGATGGGAGTCTTAATATCCCAGTTTCCACCACCCCATTCAGGTCCTTTAGGGACCATACTTTCAGCAGCAAAATTCGCAAAAATACCCTGCCCCCATCCTGTAGAACGAACTCTTAATATTCTTTCACAGTATCGTCTTATATCCAAGTCAGTTACAGCATCTTCTAGTCTCTGAGAAAGGTGCCGCAGGGCGCTAGGATTTAAGTGGCATATGAAGAGATCAAGCATGCTCTCAAAGTCCGAAATGACCTCAAAAGTTTCTTTGGCACTATCAAACTGACCATATCTGAAATAATGTAGCAGCAAATAATTTTTAACATCTCAACAGGTTAACAAATTAGAAAGTTAGACAACAAGCTAATTATAAAAAAATCAGACCTCGATGGGGAAAACATAAGGATCAGGAGTCTTTATTAGTAAACAATAAAAGCAGTATTAGATATGGCAAGGCTATACTGCCAAAATACTATTACCAACTCTTATTTACAAGTAAATGCAACAACATATAAATGAGAAAGGATTAAGAGTTCAAAAATATTTCAATAATGGAGATCTCAAACATGAATTTCAGGATTCCAGAAAAAGAACCAGACCCTAGACTTGGTTATGTGGCATGCAGCATGTCATTCATTGTAATGGTAAAACTAAAACATGGTGGACAACAAAGAATGAAGATTAATTCCACTCCACAAAAATAAAGATTGAAAACAAAAGGCCAGGCAAAGAGTTGAATTCTAAATTGATTACTGTGGGGCCTTTATATAAAGTAATGGAGAACTAGCATTAACTGGAGCAGAAAAAAAAATCATAAAATACCACTGCACAAAATATGGAAACATCCAAGTAACAGTAACTTGCTAACACAAGTCTGGAATTTGAATCACTTAATAAGTGAATGTGCAGATTTGTAGCATCTTTAAGAAAACTCAATCTATCAGTTAAATAACTTACTTGATACATGCATATCCCAGCAGACGAAAGCGATGGAACAAATGAGAAGTAGGAGGACACTGTGGATGATCTCTTGAGCGCAGATATTCATCCTTTAAAATTGATAAAGCAGTAGAAAAACGGAGGGCTTTGATTGCATAAATACAACGTAGTACCTAAGATTACTTGAAACAATTCTAAGAAGGAACATAATATAAACAAGAGAAAGAATTGAAAGACATAGTATGTGGGTTATTGCAAACCTGTGTAAAATGAGGGCATGCTTGTGATAAAGATAAAGCAAGATCCCCACAAACAGGGGAGCCATTCGCCAATATATCCAGAGACCTTGGAGTAATGCGTAGACTATCAAACCTTCACAAAACAACCAAAGAAGAAAAAGCTCTAACAGATGCCAAATGAGATACCAGTATTTATTTATGAATTACACGCAAATCTTCACAAGACAACAAAATAAGGGAAAGCTTCAGCAGTAGCAAATGATATACTGCAATTTCTTTATGAAGTATGCGCTTATGTGATTAAATACACACATACATGCACATGCATGCACACATGAGAAATGCTCACCAGTTCAATTCATACATCAAATCATGCATTTGGATCAACCATATAATGGCATGTAGGATGCCAGGCCCAAACAGGGCCCACTATATTCCACAATGCTATTTCATTGGGCTACAGATATTGTCTTTTGGCTGGGATTGGACATTTATACAACTCCTACACATGTTAATAATATTTCTAATGGGTCAAAAAACTTCAACGTAAGCCTCCAGAGAAAATGGAAGAACCTTGAGGTTATTTGATATAAGACCTCTGGAAGATCAATTTTCTGCTCAAAATATTGCTGCATGGTAGCAAACCCAATGAGAAGAGGTTCAAGAAGCCCAACAAGACAGCTTCTTATCTCAACTCCCTTCTTTTGTCGGGGATTTACTTCTGTTGGATTTGCAAACAATAGGCGATCATTTAAAATACCAAGCAACGCTGCACCAAAAAATGGAAAAGATCAGGGGAAGTTTTTGACAATAAGAAGACATCTGAAAGACAAGAAAAGTCAACATTAGGCATTTGAGCTAGTTCTTCTTGACATTAACATTCTTACATAGAAAACAACAGAAAAAACCAATTAAAGAAAAAGTAAAAAACACAAACCAGAACATGGCAAACACGTGGAAAGAATGGTCCGTATTTTGTTATCCCATCCAAGTACACTGACTGCAGTTGCACTTGAGAAGAGAAGTGCAGGCCCAACCCACAAAAGGGATCGGAAGTGCAAAAATGTTAAGTGAAACAACAAGAAGGAATATGAACAAACAAATGCAGTTTAATGTAGAAATGTCATCTAATGAAATAAAAAGGCAACAAAGGATATAGATGGGTGGCCTCCATCAAATTTGGTTTCACTGCTAGACAGTATTTCCAAATCAGTCGAGCAAATTAATACCCTCCGGCTTGTAAGTACTCCGCAACATGACCTCGGGGAGTTTCTTGCCAGCGAACCTAGAAAAAACAGTTGAAGAAAATAAGAATATATAATATGAAATTTAGAGGAACCGTTCAATGTTAACTGAATGATAGATCATATGAAGAACAAAAGACACCAAGTATCAACTGAGATAAGTATCTAAGAATTCAGCATAAGATAAATAGACATCACAAAACGCCTTTGGAATGTAAGATTTACGACCCCTTATCAACTCAAAGCAAAATCACTACATATTCAATAAAACTGTAATAAAACATTTCAGGGAATATGAACTCCCAGATAAAACTGGAGTCTACAAAAAACTTAATACTTAATCTTATCTAATACTGCAATATCAGTTTCACATAACCAAACCATTAAATAAATTGTCGAATGATGTGGCAGTCATTCCAATTCCAACAAAACTGTAAGCATATATTCAGGCATTTGATGAGGCACCCTTTAAACAATTCATAAATATAAATTTGGCCGAACATCCAGAAAAGATAGAAGATGGCCTTGAGGAGTCAGATTCCCTATGAAAAAAAAAAAACAAGAGTGTATGGAAAGAAAAAAAATATAGTAAGTGCCTGGATAACATGTTCATCCCGTTTCAGCTTAATAAACTTCTTCCCCTCAGTTTTAGTTGAAATACTGCGTCCATCATCAGTAGATGAATGATATGACTGAAGAAGCTTGGCCAGACCTATATGATCACCAGATATAGAATACAGAATGGTTGACTCTGCAGTAAGCAGTTGACATTGTTAGCTATGAGAAAAAATATTTGCTATTGTAAGCATTGTTTGGGTTTCAATTTTGAGCAATAGAGAGATTTCTTTCATTCAACCTAACGGAAATGAGAAGATGCGATCAACTTCCGTTTCAAAAATAAAATGCTGAGGTCCTTGATCTAATCCACGTTGACCATCAGAAGAGTTAACATCGACTGCTCCATTATTTTCACTAACTTCTTGAGAAATGGATCCTGATAAGAAATACAACGCAAGCCCACTTCTGTCCTCATCAAGAATAGCATACTGATTATCTTTAGGACCCAACAGTGCTGCATCTCGACCTAAAATTGAAAGAACAGAATCTAAGCAAGAAAAATAAGGTTTTAGTAGAGATGCAGAAAAAGAAAGCATGAAAAACCTTTTATTGAACTTCCTTTGTTATTTGATAACTGAATATCTGTTGGCTCCCAGTGAATAACAACTTCGTGCAGAGAACCATTTGTACCAATCAATTCAAAGACAACAAAAAACAAATGTTGTTTTGAACTGTAAAGCAAGTGCTTTGGAAGACACTCTACATTTCCCGGAATCTGGACATATTTACATGACATTAAACCACCAATAGTACAAACAAAGAACATTAAAGAGGCATTACTGATACCGTTGAGTAAAGCATTTTGCATAAACTCTCAGCTCCTGTAGAGAGATTATAAGCCATCAGATTGAATCCATCTAGATAAAATGCCTTGTTTGGATACTGTAGGATACGATTCTCTTTGTTGAAAAAATTCAGCTCCAAATGGAAAGGCTGGAAACAAACACAGAGGTAGCTATGAAGGATGAAATATTATTCAATAAAAACAGGAACCAAGAAAAAAAGTTACTGATAATACCTCACAAACAGGAACATCCTTTAGTAGGTTATTTGCATCAGAGATCATAATAAGAGGCAATCGAGATATTGGACCACTTTTTGCATGCCCCTCCATGAAATGCTGCAACGTACCACATTTATGGCAATGGGAAAAAGTAAAATTCAATAGGCAAAATATTGAAAAGCCAATATTTGTTATTTGACCCTTTAAATTGTATCTTTCTTACACCAGAAAGGATATGCACAAAACAAAGATAATGTGAACAAATTAAAATGCGAAGTTTCAGAATATCAAGGTGACCAGTATTACTAATGTATTATATAAGATCCATCTATGATAAGTAAATAAGAATTAATTTAGACTTAACTCAATTCAGAAGGAATTTATGATTTCTTTAAAAAAGATCCTTTTCCTTAATCTATTTTTTTCTTCTTCACTTTCTCCCAAAAACAGTGAAATCATACTGCTCAGAATGCTAGGTTTCAGCTTTATTTGGGCCGTAAAAGTGCATTCAAACTGTAAAAACAACTGTGCAGGTAGCCATAACGCTTGGCCAACATACTATATCACCATGCTTAAATGTGCATCACATGACTGCCAGCAATTGCACGAGGATCAGCACAAACTTTGACCAGCCAAAGGAAAAAAGCTTTCTCTTTAACAGTATTTAAAAGCCAAAAATTGCAACTGCTAAGATATTGTTTGGTTGGCATAAGATAAGATAAACAAATATTATTAAAAGCATATTTTAGGAACAAAGCAAACAGATCCACTGGCCCTGCCATTGCTTTCCAGTGAAAATCAAGCTAATAGCAAAGTATGCATGTAGTGTCGCTTCACTACATTGCATCATAGCATTGTGCAGTTGGCAAAACGAAATCATGATTCAAATTTTATGGTTCAATTCACCATCTACTATAATAAGTAGGAATGAATGTTTACTTCTCACTTTTTTGTGGTCAATGAGTCATTGTCATTAGATCTACATTCTCTCCCACTAAATAAGTTACTTCTAGGTGGTTCTTCTCTTCATGCTCTCTTGTCCTCTAATTTTTTTATGTTTCTAATTAGTTATTGTGCTAGTAGCTTCTCACTCACAAAGTTCATTGTTGGAAATGCTCAATGTCTCCTTCTCACACTAACTTGCTTCACACTATCTCCACCTCTCAATCTGGTCAGAATATTCTTAATTTTTAATTATTCTTTCATCATTTCAATATTTAAATCTTTGAATTTTTTGTTTCAATTATATTTACTATAATATTATATATATATATATATATTATATACATATTATATATATGTATATATATATATATATATATATATATCATTTAAGTTCTATAGCTTGTAAAGTACCACTTCGCTTTGTAGATTGAAGCAAAAAAAAAAACTATGTATTACATTGCATTTAGCCGTTTGATAAACACTTAAATGAACTCACAATTATCACCTCTGAAGCAAGTCACTTGAGATTGAGTTTAAATTCCCTTGGGATATGCCAGTGTCTATGCACATTTTTCAATGTATTGGTCTTGTATTATCCCTTGAGCTAGAAACTGATGCAAATGCATGTCAATCCTTGATGTTGAAATCAATGAATTTATATCACCCCTTAATATGAGCCACCTCTTATGGTGGTAAACAAATATAGCACAAGAAAATAAATTTATATTATTTTAGGGTTTATTTTATTTAACTTCTAAATTTATGTTATTTAGAAATTGGATAACTTATCATTTTGAATAATTTTAGATTTAAATTTGAATTATTTGTTCTGATTAGATTTTATTTCAATTTTATTTTATTTTGATATATTTCTATAAATTGGCATTCATGGCTTACATAGAATTAATATATAATGACTTCAAATCAAAGTTTCCTCTCTTATTATTTCTTCTCCCTTAACAATGGAGTTTGGAACCTCTGTACTTTTCTTTCGACTATAATAGCTCTACATCACTTTGATATTAGAGCTATATCTCACATCAACTTCGTTTTCACTGCCTTTTTTTTATGTCACAAATCTTCTCATAGTTTCATCCATCCACAACAATGTTACACTAATGTATTGTGATTTTATAAACGACAACTCTATTCTGTTCATCACAACCACCTAATAATTATCTTGCTAAGTAACTTCTCATCAATCCTCTCAAAATCACTCTAAATTTTCTCTTCCAATAAGATTTTCATACTTCCCAATGTTTTATTACTCTCCCAATCATTGCAACACTTGACCCATCTCATCCCAAACCTATTTATCCCAATATTCTTCTCACTGTAAAAAATCCCAACAAACCAATACCCTTTCCTTGAGCATAATCACCCAAAGTTCTCACGACACTTCATCTGATCTAGCTATCAGTAGCAATCCTCTTAAAATATAGAAACCAAGCCTCACCACGTTTTCCCTTTTCTCCACTTAATCTTTGAATCACATAGTAAGCAAACCTCACAATATTTCCATATCTATTACATCCCAAATTACACATCAAAATCAAATCACATATTCAAAGGAGTAAATACATCAATTTACTAATAATGTCTAGACCTCAACCTTAATTAATATGACTTTCTTTATTTATTATCATGCATCAAAATAAGATCAAACGAATTCTTTCAAGTCAAGCACGTAAGCTAGACTTGAAGTGAATGATTTCAGAATTTTAATATTATTTCCTATTTCTGAACCTTATGCATTTAATTAATATGTTTTGATTTAAGTTCTTATTTGTGATTTTTAATTTTCTTTAGGAAAATATTAAATCATTACAGCATGACACAAATTTTCTACAAAATAAAATGTACTGATTAGCAGGCAAGCATAATGTCATATAGAAAGAAAATGCATGTTATGATGAATGCAAATGAAAATATTATTTATATGTGCTTGCTCATGCATGATGAAAAAAGTTCCCTCTCTTATGGTATTTGTTGGAGGCAATGTATCTGTGCACGTTGATGGATTTCCTTTCACCTCAAAAAATAGAGAAAATTAGACCCACACCCTACTATGTCTATGAGATATGTATTGTTTAGGGGATGAGTTGGAGCATTTTGAGCCTAGACAATGGTGAACTTGTCTACACCCCGCTTTGCTGACAGGGTACGTAACAACTAGGGTGAGATTATGTTTAGATGATGCTTCTGAGACAGATGTATAAATTAAGATATGAATTTTATTAAAAGTAAAAAAAGTTTAGAACCTAAAAAATAAAATTTAATGTTACAAAGTTCATGCATTTTATAATATTTATTTAGATGGCATTTACGGTCAAAATTGATATTAACATATTCAGGTTATAACATGAATTGCTATGATATGATAGAAAAGATCAGCATGCATATTATTTTCTTTTTATTGAGTATTGTGATTTAAAATTGTAACTATATGACTAAATTTTTGAAAATTTATGTTGTTATTTAATAAAAAAGTTTAAATGAGTAAATGAAAGGAGAATTTGTATCTAGATGAAGTAGCAATAAATAAAGATATTTTTTTATTCTTTACTTGCCATAGATTTAGTAGTTCTCTGATTCTTTCATTATTTTTTGGAACTAAATGAATTTTAAACTATTAGTAGTCTTAATAAAAATTTCATTTTACCATCAAATCATCTTTTCCCGCCTTAATAATTCCACCGGGTCATGGCATAACATATAAAGATTTTATAAATATTCATTGATCAGTTCACCCAACTCCTCTAGCATGATTACTAGACTTCCAAAAAAGAGTTTTTAGGTATCTCTATAAGAAAAGATTACTAAGCTTAAGAAAATTGGCAGAACACAAGTCAAAATTTTCCATATTATTTTTTTAGATTTATTTAATTTTTATTTCATTCAATGAAGATTTTGATATTTATTAAGTAAAATTATCTTTTTGGATAATTTTAGATATAAATTTGATTATATATGATTAGATTTAATTTTTGGGGAAGATTAAATTTGAGTTCAAATTATTTGACCATATTTATGTAACTCTATTTGAAAGAACATAGGTTTATGATTTTTCTTTTGAATTTTTTATTAATGAATGAATCTCCTCTCTTATCACATTGTTGATGGACCAATTTCTCTCTTCTCTTATGTACCCTAACTTAGTATTATTTAAGTATCAAAGCAAATTTATTGTGCCTAGGATACATATACATGATGCTTGGGAGACAATAAACACAAAACATGCTCGTAAAGTAACAAAAAATTGTCAATATTTATTTAGATGCTAAACATTATTATTTTATTGAAATGATTCACCAAGCTCAAAAGCATAAAAAATAGGATATTACATATATGATTTAGATAGGGCTGGTGATTGGATAAAATATTGCATAAAGATTCCAAAAAATGCATATGAGAATCATTCAATTATCTTTATAGTCTAATGAAGGTTATGCATCCCATTCATTTCAAATCTAAAACCATTTTACAATGAAGATGGATCATAATTGTATTACAACCTAGCTATTCAAGAAATTATTTCCAAAAATTCAAGCAATTTTACCTTTATAAGGACACAAGACCTTAGCAAAAACAGCCAAAGCCTTTACTAATCAAACCAACTAAACCCCATTTATTTCATTTTGAATTACTAATATTATTATAAAATTTATTTGAGCACAGGTCTCATAATTATACCATTAAATTTGTTATTTATAAGATATCATGCTTAATTCAAGTATAGTTGATTAGCTTATATCTCATGAATTCCTAAGGAAAATTTGACTTCATATGTTATTTAATTGTATGGAGAAATATGCCCAAAAGTTTGAATCAAACTAAAATATCCTCACTTTTAACCACAAATTACTTAAATTAAAAGTTTGATGCAGATGAAATTGGTTCAAATTAGTTTGTATTCAACCATATTTCAAACCTTATTCAAGTTATAGTTCAAACCTTAATCAAGTTATAGCTAGAATGTAATTCAACTACTTCAAACAAGTTCAAACAAAGTTTGAAGCATGTTTGAACCACATTCAAACATTGCTCAAAACAGCTTCGAACCTAGTTTAAATTTTATTATTGAGTATAATCAATCGACAATTTGGATCTTTTGGAATTTAACATGAGTAATATACAATCAAAATGACAAGCATTATATCATTGAAAATATTTAATCAATGACATTACTTCAAGAATCACATTAGATTGAAGCACTCGTTAAATAAGGATTCTAGATAAATTATCAAAATATAGGAAGGATAATTCATTTTTATATCAAATAGAATTACAACATTATAATAATGATAAGGAAAATAGAATGTAATAAAGGTGATGGACGATTGGCCCTACAAGTAACTTGATCATAACCTCTCATAACACATTAGTCGCACCTACATTGTATTGCACTCTCTCTCTTTGAAAGCCTTATATTTTCTTTGGACGACCACTCTTTAGGTTCACAATCAGGAATAGCATGACAATGCTTTTCTTTCTTCAAAAACCTCCCAAATGTCCTCATTTTTAACCGATTGTATATTTTCAACTTATGCACCCAACCATACTTCACGGGTTTAAACATTAAGCATGAGCTGTAATAACTAAAAAACCAACCCCAACAATAGCCAATGCATGTTCACATGTGAGGCTCATCACATCAAACTATTATTCATACAAGTCCTTTAATGCAAATCATCACCATTAAGGACATGTAATTCAAATTGACTAAATAAATAGATAATCAAATTTTAGGCCTTATTCAAGAGTTCTCCAAATTCCTCATCAATTTCCTTCACCAAAATAGTTTTGTATTTATTATAATATTGTTTATCAAGAAATCATTTCTACATTATGTGCCTTAAAAACTCCAACAAAAATAGTCACCGAATAGCAGTGTGCACTCTTGATAAAATTAGTAAAGCATTCTGAAACACTAGTTGTCATCAAGTTGTATAATTTTTAAAAATGAAAGTATGAGCCCACCACTCAAAATTAACTTTATTCTCTTAGATGGGAACATATGATTGGGTTCTTGACATGTATTTTGTCAAAGAATTTATAAAACTTAACTCTTTAGTAAGTTTTAGAAGCCAAGTACTATTCCTCATGACACCTATAAATTTTAAATATCGTCGCAACACTTGTTGCTACATAATGAATGTGAACTATATGGTGTGCCTCCAAAAAAAGCAACAAATAAATCATCCATGATAATATTATCTCTATCAAAGATAAATACTAAGTTTTTTAGCATGATATTGACTCTTAGTCTAGACATGAAATACATCCACTGCCCATTGAATCAACCACTATAAATGCTACTATATAAATCTAAATATTGGTATCTCAAAGCACTTCAGAAATATTCTATCCAGCCCGATCTTCTACATATAAAGAGTAATATCTACAATATATGAATTTTCAAGACAAACTTAAATCACATATAGATAATGAACATGATAGTTTGCAAGCAAACATGCAGAGTTATGTTGCATTTGGAAGGGGTGCAATGCGTTTTCGCACCGCATCAAAGTTGTCGTTTGAGAAATCATGGTTTGGGTGTGTTTTAAATAATTTGCAGTGTGAAACTACATTTTGAAACCTCGCCTAATAGAGTGCAATGGTTGCCGGAAAAATATGATCTACTTTTTTAATTAAAAAAAAAAAATTGTAGTACCCACAATGGTTTCCTCAACTGCAGCTCCACCACTACATTTTCATACCACTATAGCTGCCCAAATAGACTCTTGATAAGGTCAAAAATGACCAAATGAAACTACCCAAAACCCTACTCATACTTACGCTAAAAGCAAATCTCAACTAAGAGGGTTATTGTTGTAAAAATATCTAAATTTATAACACCAAATTATTCACTTTGAATCCCAATCAAATAAAAAGTATCTAAAAAAATTATAAAACTTAAGAAATGCTCAAATGAAATTCATCACCTAAATGCATAAAGAAAAAAAACAATTCGCCTTCTACAACAATTTGTTGATAATGATAAAAATTAAATTTAACTTGAGCTCACAAAGAGTCAATAGAAAAATAAATAAATAAATAAAAATAAAAAAATAAAAAAAAGAAATATTCTATCCATACTTAATATTGGGTGACATACACTTTTAAAGCCTTGAAATCAACACCAAAAAAAAAACACTCTTGAATCATTCTACATTATCAAGCTAGAGATCAATAGTTATAGGTGTAAATTAGTTCATTTGGTAAGGGGCTTAAAAATTGTTGCCAAGGTCTTAGGTTCGAATCTCACTTATATCATAAATAAAGTACCACCTTACGGACTTGAGTGAGGAAAAAATTGAAGATGTTGATACGTCCTTGAATTTTTTCTATTTAGTATATTCAAATATAATAGTAACCTCTTAAAGAATGCATTAGGGGACCCGCTTACATAAATGATAGCTTGTTTGAAACAAGCCTAGCCTTCTCTTCACATCTAATAATCACCTTTGGCTTCAAATTTGAGTCAAAACCGATGAGCTTCTCCTTGATTATATCTCCAATAAGCCATGATTGAATTTGTCGGTAGTCCATCAATCCAACATTCAAACTATAAGTGTGATCTGATTTGTGGCTTTTAATTTCAAATATATTTGTTTTGCCAACGTCATAGCTTGAAAGTTCGATGAATATTTCTTAAAAATGCAATAAATATGCCAAATATATTTACTTGATTTGCCAAATATATTTACTTGATTTCTTCTTCTTATATTTAAATATTTTTTCATTGTAAGTCGATGTAACTTCCTCTTTAACACATCTTTGCTCTGAAAAAAATGTTCAACTTCTAAATGCTTTGAAGACATACTTGAGTATAAGGTCATTATATCAACATCCATTGAATAAGAGGTATTTTCAAGCACTAACCCTTAAAGTGTAGAAGTTATCCTTGTGTTTTCTATAATTTGAATTATTTCTTTCATCGCCAAGTGACAAAAAGAATCATAAAATCTCACTCATTTACTAGTTTCAAGTAGATATCAAAGTAGGTTTTAGTCTTCAATAGATGCTTTTATGTTGAAACATCTACATAGTCACCATCATCTGCATGTTGTGCCTCCAAGGAATCACCTACTCTTATATGTGGTTTGTCCATAACATCACCTACATTTACCAAGATGGTGGATTGATTGACCTTACATCATTCCCATTTATATATTAATCTATAGTTGAAATTTCTGTAGAGCACCATACATTATATATATATTGAAGGAATTGAAATTAATTATGCTCCATCAAAGTAATGCCTCACAACTAAATTTCATACTAAATTAGTTCATTTTAATCTTAATAATTTTGCAAATAAAATCTATAACACTTTCAAGAAAATGCTTCTTTCTATTCGAAGAAAATACTTCTTTCTATTATCAATTATTTGCACTATTTCTTAGTAAAAATCCAACTGATTTGAATATTTTTTATTCATTCTCCTCCATATAATACAAGAATGTTGAAACTTAATTCACCTTTAGTAAACAAATGGTCAGGATATAACTTGATCATCGAAGGATAGGGGCATGTGATCGAACAAAGTTCAAATCATAAACTAGGTTTGAATATGCATAGAACCTAATTTGAAATTTGACTTAACTATAACAAAGTTTGAAGACTTGATTGAACAAGGTTCAAACATGTCTTCAAACAATATCTGAACACATTCAAACAAGTTTCAAACACATGTTTGGATTAAATATGAAATAACCACTTCAATCCTTTATATATTAGAGCTCTAGCAAGATATGCCAACTAGCTTGAATCATATGATACATGATACAAACATAAAAATAAAAAAAATAAAAAAAACCTTACCCATGTCTTTCAAAGTCACCATTAAATTGATTTTTTTGCTTAGCTTCATTGTTACAGCCATCTTATCCTATTGAATGAAGAAATCTTAAATTAAAGCGTGATGAAATCAACAAATACCGAAGCATTGAGTGGCAGAATATCCATCTTCAAAAACTGTAGAGATAGGCATAAAATGGTATTTTGGTTCGATTTGGACATTCAAATATCTTTCTTGAAAAAAATAAAAAGCAAGCATAAATTCAAATTTTTTTCGTAAGTTTGAAATATTCACTTCCTCTAAAATTTTTTATGATAACATATTAAGTCATCTTTCTCTCTGTGCAAAAAAAATAAAAATCAAATTTTTTTTAAGCTCGTTTGATGCATTTAAAAATTCATGATAACTACATAATAATAAGAGTTGAGTTAATGAAACAATTATACTATATTTAATTAAGAGTTTAGGACCAAATTAGTCCTCAACTATTTATGAAAGACCAATTTAGTCCACTAAACAGAGGACTAATTTGGTCGACTATTTGATCGAGACCAAGTTGGCCCTTCCGAAATTTAATAGAAAGTGTAGAAATAATGAATACTACGCGACATTTTAATAACAAAATAAAAAAAAGAAATATAACTAATAAACTCTACTCTCTTCTCATTTTCATTCATCGCTACGAAGCGAATAACATGCCAGATCAAATAGAGATCAAATGGTTCTCTGTTATTGGGACTAAATTGATCCTTCATAAATAGTGGAGGGACTAATTTGATCTTAAACTAATTTAATCAATTTGAGTTTAATACTAATTATTGAGTTGTTTATATAAGATTTCATACAATATATGATATATTTTTATCATAAATACATTTATTATAATTTTCATAACATTAATTGTTTCCTCCTTTATGTTATAATTGTCAGTCAAACTAGTCATTAGAATAAGGTTTAAGTTGGGTTTAATTTTCTAAGAAAATCCATAAAAATTGAAAAAGTGTGCATCCAATTCAATCCCCATCTCAATAAGCATAAAACTAACACACACACACTTCCTCTTCTCATCTTTTAAGAGCTTTTAATACAAGTCGCTCTTCTTTTATCCACCAAGCTAATTCAAGATACTCAACTATCAACAAACCATCCCCCTTCTACATCCTCATCCTCATTAGTAGGGGTGAGACTCAAGAGAAGCACAAGACATCTTGAAAAATGTGTGATAGCTTGTCGATAGTTAATTCTCATCCCTGTTTATGGAATAAGCTACTTATCAATATTGGGGTGATTTGGGATGGCTTTGTCATGGCCAAACATTTAATGATCTGCAATCAAATCGGGTTGAAAGACAAGGGCAAAGTCAACATTATCAGAAGAGATAAAAGAAGCACGACAAAAGTAAATTTTTTTACCTCCTTTGAAGAAGCATAGTGATGGATTTGAAGAGATCAATTAGCAACTTGGGTGAATCCTATATTAAATATATTTTTGAGTTATCTCTTCCTTTAAATCATAAGAAAATGTTATAACGATCCAAAAAACTATTTAAAAAATTAGTCATAAAGAAAATTTATATTCTCAATCTATGGATTTATTTATGTTTAAAAACACATAATCAAATCCCTAATAGACATTTTGATGCCAACAACATACTCATTACATGTTTAAGAAATCCAAACATGAACTTCGAAATTATGTGTGCATGCTCTTTAACAACCATGGACATAATTAATGGAAGGCATATGAAATTGCACTTGCAACATTTAGGGCCATAGGATGGTACTAGCAAAGGACCACCAACTTGCAACAGCTATGGCTTTCCTCCAAGACAGTAGCTACCACCTTTTAACTCTCCCAGATTCCTCTTGTTCTATTCTATTAAAAAATACCTAATAATTGTAGGTGATGTAACTGCAAAATTTTATTGCCATGTCCTTCCTTGAAGTGGCTTTCTACGTGGATAACACAGACTAATTCCTAACATTTAAAATTATAAATTAGGGATTATTTCTAGTTATATGTTTTGTTTCTTGTATATGCTTCATATTTTTTTCTCTATGTTTTAATTTTGTATATGATTGACTGCACGGTGGCTAGCAATTAGCATCAAGGGAGATCAATATAATTCACTCATGTTTTCTCATATAGTATCAAAGCCATAAAATCAAATTCTCTTGGAGTTTAACTTTTGTTTGGCCTTCATTGTCAAGTACCACATTGTTTGTTTTCCGTTAGTTTTCGTCCTCAATCCTCTTTAAGCCTAATATGGTTTCCTTGCTGAGGTACTTTTTTATATTATTCTTTATAATCAAGCATTTATCTATTGTGCTCAATTTTTAAGAAGGATCTCAATTGAAACAATTGGCCTTACCTCCTATTTAAATATCAGGTTGTTGCAATGCTCGAGCTTTACTCCCACTAAAAAAATCATCCCTCATGTCTAAGATGACAATGTCCACTCCAACTAGTCATTCCAAGGAAAACAAAAGTCTAAAGTATTAGTTCCTTATTAATCCTATAGAGATCTACAAACTATTAAGGTCACATATAAACTAAAAAAACTACTTAAAGTGATCTCAATTAGTCAAAGCCTTTCTCAAAGTGAAGAGGAAGAGAAAACAAAACACCAACATAATACTTGACCAAAGCTAGAATAACCAAGATTTGATGCTTGAGACAGAGAAATTCCATGATCAAATCATGGCAAGGAAATTCAACAACTCCAAAGATTAATGACAAGTGCATATTTCTACCCACTTCAATCGACATTTCAAAATTCATGAGGTAGATGTATTCAAATGCATAGGATATTCCTAACATATTTAAGATGAAAGTAAATCGAACAAGATAATAAATATATATCAACGAATATGCTTATCTCTTGAGAAGAATATGCAGGAAGAATTCAACCATTATCGAGCCATTGGCGTGAAGCAAGGATGTAGTTATTATGAAAAGCTTCAATGAAAATGATGAAATCAATGTCTTTCTTGTGGGTCTTAATGAACAATTTCATCAAACTAGGATTGAAATTTTGATAAAAGATGATGCATCATTTCTGAATGAGAGCATCTTTATCATTTGATCAAAGTAAAGCAAGAGAAGAATTATGCTTTCACTTCCGATCAAGAATTATGCAACCACTAACCGTCAAAAAATGGGGAAGCAAATTTGTCCAAGACCCCAAATCATGGCAATAAGACAATATCTTTTGTACCCACAGAAAAAAAAAAAAAAAAAAAGTGAGATACATTAAGGAAAAAAAGTTGGAAATTGAATGGCACCCACTACAACGGACAAGGAATAGGGATATTGTGACGATAGAGAAATCAAAGCTAGGATCACCCAAGTACAATCCAAAAAAATTCAAATGCAAACCCAAATCAGAGAGTATTCAATAAAGAGAAAAGTGAGTGACTTATTAAGATTACTAAAGATGTTTAAAGGGCCTAAGTCTAGTGGTGCTTACTCCTTGGCACTCCCATGTAAGTTTGCTATTCTCTAGACTAAAAGCCTCAAATAATGCTATCACTAACTCTTGAATCATTTATTCAAGAACCACATATTGTATGACACACTCCTCACCAAAATTAAGCACTTATGCTCCTCATCTAAGTAATAAGAAAATATCTAATGCTGGTTCTTTCACCACAATAGCAAACTTAGAAGTTGTCCAAATCAAACCAATGTTGTTTTTAAAAAATGTCCTTCAATTCCTACGCTTTTTACAAACATAATGTTCGTTCAAAAACTTACTAATAATATAAATTACAAAGTAACATGTACCCACTTAATGGGTGGGTATTTTACGATCAAAAGCTAAAGAAGTAGATTGGACTTGTTAAGGAAAAATATGGATTCTATTTTTTAAAATATAAAGTAATTTAAAGTCTATCAAAAAAAAATCAATTCTCTTTCCTTTCCTCCTCAAATAATGACATTACCGACTTTATCATCATCATATCAATCATCCTTCCTTTGAAATTTTAAAAATTATATTTTGTTTTCTTCTCAAATGAGTCGTTGTTCAAACTTTTCATTATAATGTTATGAATTTGTAAAACAAAAATGTGTCTTTTCTAATAATAATATATATGCAATTCCTTTTTTTATTTTATTCAGTCACCTAGGAGGTCAATATATTATTCAAATATGATTGTCACTAAAAGGTTATATCTTTCATAAATCATAGCACTAGAGTTTCCTAGGTTATTTTACTAAGATTTTAATCAAACATGAATGTTATCCTCTTACCTTTAATAATATGATCCAAAATCAATTTGGGGTGAAATTTTAAAAAAAAAATGATCTAATAATACCAAGAATAACCTTAACCAAACCTTCCCTCCATATTTTCAAAAAAAAGGAATGATTCATGGGTCTTCATGAAATAATGCTCAATCAAAATGAACTTGTGAAAAGAAAATTGATTATTTATTAGTCATAACTTGAACCTTGATATTCCTATCAAGATTTCCAAATCATACTAGAAGAAGCCATCCTTAGAACTACTTGTATCATAAATATGTTACCTTCTAAATTTTTGGAGTTCAAAACATTAATGAAAATACCAATGTTTTTGAAACCGAACTGACCAGATCCGGTTTAACCATGAACCCCGTGTGGTCGGTCTAGTAGAGCTAAAAAATCATTTACAATGAACTTGAACCAATTATTAAACCGAGTTCAACTAGTGAACCGGTGAACTGTCGAACACAACAATTTTATAAAATCGCCGATTATCAAATTCAATTAATTTGCACCGTTAATTATAAATCCAACGACTAATATTTTTTTCATTGCCTTCGACCATTTAAACCCCAACCTTGACCAACTTTCACTGCTTGCCCTATTCTGAGTATTCTCTCATTTCTCTCAGTCTTGCGACTCTCGACACAAAGACTCTCCCGGCTTGCTGGTCGTTATTTCCACTTCGGCTCTCCCTTCTCTCGATCTCGAATATCTAATCTCTCACCCTCTCCTGCTCGTTGCTCATTGTTGCCTCTCTCTCAATCTCCCACCGACCTCTTGCTCAACACAGACTAACTGTTACCTATATGAAAAAATTTATAATTTTTTCTTGATTACTTGGTTAATGACATTGATTTATCATTTCTCCTTGTGTTTCAAGACTTTCCATAAATTGCCATATTTATGTGGATTTGTTTTCTATTGGTTTAGGATTTTATTGATTTCTTCTTGTGTTAATTGTTATTTATTAGTCTTTGTTGATGTTGAAATGATTACTTTGGTGATTTCTCCTTGAAAATCAAAATTTTGGAGCTAAACCGAGCTATCATTATTCAACATAAAGGTATATTTTCACTATTTGGTTGGACTTAATCAAATCAATAAGAGTCTAAACTCCCCAAACCAGTTTGCAAGTGAATTAGCCACAATTTGTTGCTCGCTCTACTATTTGGTTACATGTGTTTCTGTTTGAATTTTAATCTGACAAAATTGTATTCTACGGCATTAAAATGTAGGTTCATAAGTTTGGAAGAGGGAGGGATCTGGATTACATGGTTTGCTTAAGAAATGCTTGGCTGATTATGATTAAGTTTGGAAAGGCCTTGTTTTCTAACTTATTTTTAGTTTTTTTCGAATCTGGTTGCAGCAATTTATGGAACTTAATTAGGTATGAGGTTATGACTTATGATTGTTCCTATTTTTGCTTGATGATTGGGTCCCCTATTCAGAATATTCTTGACTCACATGCTTTTTGAGCTCTTTCTTTATTTAATATTTCACTAGAATTTTGGTTATATAGTTCCCTATTGATAATTTTGCTTAAGGAAATGTTGTGGTTGCACCTCCTGCTGAGAATTTTGCTTAAGAAAATGTTTGACCAACTTGGTGAATTTGTTTATTTTCTGTCTTACGCAATAATGTAAAAGTTTTCTTTATGACGTGGAGTTTGAATGCTGGACCATAATGAGTTTTGCATTTAATGGATGATGCAGCATTTTGTTTTCCTTTGCATTGGATGGCCTAATCAACCTAGGAGTTTTTAATTTTGAGCTTATGGCTGCTATTGGGTTATGCTATTGGATCTTCTATATTTTCTCCATTTTGCTTCAATCAGTGGCAGCCATTTCTCTTATTCTCCCATGCATTCCTTCTTGCCTCTCTCTCCTTATGCTGGTTAGTTTGAGCTTACGTTTCTCCTATTGGATGGTTCGAGCAACCTAGAAGAAATTTTTGATAGCTGAAGAAGATTTTATCTAACAACTTACTTCTTCATGCCATGAGTCTCTAAGTCAGCATTATTTTCAATTATTTTTAATTTTGTAGCTTTTGTTCTGAAAATATTTTTTCAATTGTTTTTAGTTTTAAAATTTTGTTATGTAACTTTTAGAATGGAACCTTCTACAAGTGGACTTTCTATTTCAACACATAGCGTTTGTGAAAAGTAGACATTGCATGGAATCACTTTAGTAAATTGAAAGATTTTAATTGAAAAAAATAATGTAAGTGTTTGCATTGTGTTACTATATATAAAGGTGGAGGCATTAATATAATGAAACATCTTGCTATTGTGAAGGATAATATTATTGCGTGCAAAAAAGTGTCACATGATATTCATTATTAAATACAAGAGTATTTGAAACAAATATTTAAAAAAAAAAAAGTAAGAAGAAAAGAAGAGTATAATATATATCATGATGCAACCATTGATGAAGAGGAGGGTTCTAATTCTCTTTCTAGAACATAAACTTTGTCTACACAAGATAGAAGAGTTGATAAAGACAAAATAAAGAAAAAGATAATTGAAGAATAAAATTACTTTGCTCCCAAAACAAAATCAAGAGCACAGCTATCTTTAAAAAGTGTGTTAGCCTCAAAAAAAGCTATAAATCGTGTTGATTTGGCTATTACTAAATGATTTTTTTATTGTTGCATTCCAATAAATACTTTAAATTATTCTTTTGCACAAAAAGTTCTTGACGTAATTGCAACTATTGCGTTTGGCTACTAACTCCCTTCTTATTATAGAATGAGAGTGAACTTATTAAAAGATTGCAAAGAAGAATGTAGATTGCTTGTGGAGTCATATAAGAGCTATTGGAAAGATACTTGATGCACATTAATGGCTGATGGCTAGAAGGATAATAGAAGTAGAACATTGATCAATTTTTTGTTGATTGTCCACGAGGTGTCTCTTTTTTAAAATATGTTAATGCATCTGATATTAAGAAAGATGCAACAATATTATGTTCTTTATTTACTGAAGTTGTTAAGTGGTGTGAGTTATGAGAATGTGGTGCAAATAATAACTAACAATACTGTGAACTATAAGAAAGCTGGGGAATTATTACATGAAAGGTGTAAGAACATCTAATGGTCGCCTTGTGCTGCACATTGCCTTAATCTTATATTGAAATATTTTAGAACAATGTCTCACGTAACTAAGCATGCAAATAATACATCCATGGTGACAATTTTTATTTATAATCATGTCTTCATACTAGCTTGGTTAAAAAAAGGACTTGACTAAAAAAAGATAGTGCATCTTAGAACAACAAGATTTGCAATTATTTTCATTACTTTGAAGAGTGTTTATGAGTATAAACATGATTTGCAAACATTCATAACTAAGAAGTGTTATATACACTCAAAGTTGGCTAAAACTATAAGAGAGAAGAAGTGGCCTCTATTATTTTAGATTCCAAAATCTAGAATGATTGCTTTATAATGTCAAAGTTATTTGGGCCTCTGATAAGGTTGGTATTTTTACTTGCTTATTTTATAATTTATAGTTCAAACATGAAACATCCATATCTTCAACTTTCTACATTATTTAATAATTTTACATTTCATAGGTTGGTCCAAATCGATTTTGATAAAAAAACCCTCACATGGATATCTTTATGAAGGCATGCACAAAGCACGAAAGATAATAAAATACATGTTCAAGAATGCAAAAAGGTTGTATAAATCATATACTAGCATCATTAAAAATAGATGGGATAGTAAACTTCTATAAAGCATCCATGCAGCTGCTTATTTTCTGAATCATCATTTTCAATGTGATAAAGAAAATTATTGTCAGAAGCCTGCATCATGCAAAGTTTGGTGGACATTATTGAAAATAAGGATGTATGTCCTAAACCATCACTAGTGATGAATGAGGTTAGACATTTTCATGATAACTTGAAAATTTTAATAAGTCAATCGCTCTAACAATATCCAAGGAAATGCAACTTGATAAGTTTAAATGTTATAAACTTATTTTTTTTTATATATATCTTCTTTAAATTAACTAATAATTATTTATGTCTAGATGAGTTTGACTCAAGTGCCCCAAACTCAAAGAAATTAGCTATATAAATTCTTAGTCAAACAACTTCTTCCTCAGACTGTGAAAAAAATTAGAGTGTTTTTATGCAAATCATACAAAGAGACGAAATCATCTAAAGCATAAAAAGTTAAATAATCATGTTAAATACAACCTCAACTTGAGAAACAGGTAATATTTTTTATTTATTTATCATGGTGATAATAGTCAATGAGTATCATTTAGTTGTGGCATGATTACTTTCTCTGGTTGCAATTGAAATAAAAAAAATTATGATCCTTTGCGCTACACAAGCATTGAGTTGGTTGATTTTGTGGATTGTTGATGAAGAATCAACTCCTGAACTTAACTATGATGATCTAGAGAATGAAATTTATAGAAAAGATGTTATTCCATCAACTAAAAAGGCTAACATGACAACTAATATGCAATCTCAAAGTAAGTTTCTTTTTCCTTTAATTTACATATTTCAATTTATTTGATTTAATGCTATACTTGAAAATCTTAAATGTGTAGTTGAAGAACTCATTGATGTTATAAATGATGATACTCAAAGTGATATTTTGAAAGCTTTCCAAGAGGGAGCTAGAAGGAAGACAAATATTGGGGAAGCAGAATTCATGAACACATTTGTTAGTGATGATTTCTGAATATATTTTATTTTCATCTTTAGACTTAACTATCAACTATTTATAGTTTTCTTCAATTAGACTTTATCAACTGATGTTGTGTATCGACTATGGAATGTAAATATTTTCCGCTATGTGCACTTTATCTATGCCTGTATTCTTACTTATGAGCTTTATTATTTTTAACCTTCCAATTTAAATTCACATATGCAAAACAAATTTGTATGCTAATTCATGACATCTTCCACTTTTATATGCTAATAGCTAATTTGTTCTTGTCTTTATTTCAACATCAAAAAATCAAATTGTTAAAGAAATAAAATACAAGACATTTAAAGATCATCTACATTATGATTATGGGTCAAAAAAAGAAGGTTAGTAATTTAAATATTAAAGTTATTTGAGTTTTTAATAGTTGAGGATATTCCTTCTTCAATTGTATTTAAATTTTCTTATATATTTGCATTATTGCATCATTATTACAACATTTCAATTATATTTGAATAATTTCAATATTTAATATGTCATCTAATTTAACCCCGGTCAGATCATCGAACCTTGAATCTTTTCTTGTTCCGGTTTAATTTTGGTCTAATTTTCAAAACCTTGAAAAATACTCTCAATTTTATCATAATTTAAGCACCATAAATAATCCCACACTATGGATCTTTGATTGTACTACCCTTGTGCATGTTTATGATAGTAAAGTAAAACTGAACCTTTAAACAATCAAGAATATCTTTGTAGGCTACTCATCAATCTTAAAAGAAAAAGTGTTACCATTCAAGTACACTTTAAAAATGAGAAGTATTTTTCACTCATCCTTGTCTTCGATTCAAGGGAGAGCTCTGTTGTGGAAAATACGAATAAATACTTTTTTTGTTAGACCTTCATCAACTTCTATTAAAATTATCTCCAAACCTCTACAAAATAATTTCTCCATAAACTGACACTTATGTGCCAACCCAGCCACTTCGACTCCCTATAACTCAGAATCCCAAATCACGACATTTTGAGAGATAAATAGGTGCATTCAAAAAATTGTGCTCCAATTCCTGAACCAATGCAAGCTCAAGTCGCCTCTCCAAATTCTAAGAAAGAGGTAAATACAGTTTCTAAATTTATCTAACAAAATAAACCTAAAGATGAAATTAATCATCTTTAATTTGTCAATTTCTATTGGAAAAAAAAAGAGTACACCAATACCCATTATCATCTATCTCATTATGTGTCAAATTGAGATATTATTATCATCTCATAAAGCTTTACTTATGAGTCCAAACACTATGTCAATCTCTAAAACATCATTTGAGGCATTGTTTAATGAAGAATGGAGAAAGATCATGGGTAGAGATTGAAGCCTTAGAGAAGAACTAAACATTGGAGATCATGGAGTTTCCAAAAGAAAAGAAATCAATAGCATGGAAATGGGTGTTTACGATGAAATGCAAAGCTGATGGAATTCTTTAGATAGCAAGATTTTTGGCTAAAAGTTACACTTAAAATTTCGGAGTAGATCATACTTAAACTTAGAGAGAAAATTATTATAGTTTACACCAACTACAAAGGTAAATATAGTAAGAATCTTATTATCGCTGGCTGCCAACTTTCATTAAGATCTCAATAGTGTCATGTTTAAAATGCATTCTTCATGGTGATTTTAAAGAATAAATCTACATGAATATTTCCCTTAATTTTAGAGGTCTTGGAACCATCAAACTGCAAACTAAAAAAGACGTTAAATGATTTCAACTAGTCACCTATGGCTTGGATTAGAAGATTTGCAAAAATAGTAGCCATAGGTTACAAACAAAATAAAAGGGACCACACTTTATTAATTAAACACTCAAATGTGTAGGCAATTACAACTTAATTGTTGTACAAAGATGACATATTGTAGGAGGAAATGATAAGCAAGAAAAAAGTATCTAAAGCATGTTCAATGAGAGAATTTGATGTGAAGTAGCTAAGAAAATTAAAATATTTCTTAAAAAGTGTGGTTGTTCGCTCACAACAAAAAATCTTCATTTAATAACAAATTTATGCCATTAATCTACAAAACGAAACATAAAAGATGGTACATTAATTGATCAAAATCATAAATTGGGAGAAGCAAAAGAAGACAAACTATGGATAGAGAAATGTATAAAAGATTAGTGGGGAAATTTATTTATCTTGTCCATATAAGGCCAAATTCAGCCTATAAGTTAATTCATGTATAATCAAAAATCCATAAATAGGTTGTTTATCATATTCTTCAGTACTAAAAGTTAATCCTGGAAAGGGAATTGTGTTAAGAGCATACGATTGGGACTTAAAACCTATGTTGATGAAGAATATTAGGTTCAACAGTATATAAAAGTTTCATCTCTGGATACTATTCTAGGAGGCAATCATGTCACATTGGAAAAAAATGTAATAGTAAGTTCTAGTGCAAATATAGAATTTAGAGCAATGGCATAAGAGATATATGAGTTACAATGGTTGAAAATTATCCTTAAAGATATAAAGATTTATTAGCTATATAACCTATAAAACTTTATTATGATAATAAGTCAATAATAAATATTGCAAACAATCATGTGCAACATGATAAAATAAACATATTAAGATAGACAATTTACAAAAGAAAAATTAGATGCTAGTTAAATTTATACAGCATATCTTTCTATAAGAAACCAACTGACATAAAAATTCACAAAGAGACTCAACAATGCACAATTTCAAGATATTATTGGCAAGCAGGGAATGAAAATATCCATTTACCAACAGAGGGAGGATGTTGCAATTACAATTAAAATCGTTTTATCTAATCCTTTCCAAGAGTGGTTTCCTATAGAAACTACACAAATTAATTTCTAAGCTTCTAAAATTATAGATTAAGGAATATTTTGAATTACATGCTTTCTTTCTTGTATGCTCTTATAATTTTTTTCTCAATGTATGATTGCAAGTAATTTTGAGTCAAGTTCGCTCAATATAATTCTCTAATTTTTCTAACATATCCCTCTCAAACTTCAGGCTTAGATGATGGAACTTCTTTGGAAGGAAACTAAAAAAGAATTCAAAGCACTTGAATTATACATGCTAAAAGAAGATTAAGCCTAAATGAATCATCTTAAACTCAATGTAAAGTTTGAGATACCCTCCTAGAACAAAATGAATTAAGCAATGAAGAAATGTGAGAGAACATTCATCATAAAAATGTGGAAAATCCTGAAGACAACACTTCAATCTCTGCTCCTTCAATCAAACCACCAACCCTCCTACAGCCATACAACTTCTATCCAGGCCTTAGTGATCCCAACCCATGATTGCCTAATCCACATATTGATAGCTAGCTATAGCATTGCTACAAACTCCAAATGGTATCTAGCTAGTCTCAACTCCTCTGCCTCCCTTATTATCAACCTTCCTTCTAAAACTTATCAATCATGCCTCAGATGTCACCTTCCTATTATCCTAGACCTTAGGTTTCCTAATGCGGAATCAATTTCAAATATTGCATTCATCACATGCTTTCTTGTAATTGATTAAGTGTACATTCTTTTGTACTTGTTTTCCTCTTACGGCCATTTATGGCTTATTTGTTCTCTTTTTTTTTTTCTAAATCTAGGCCAACCCATTGGTCTACATTTCTTATATAAATAAATATGTTTTCTACCTATTTGAATATAAAAATATGTAGTATTCTTCTCTCATATTTTAAAACATAGTAACAATACCACACTTCTCTACCTTTCACTCTTATATATTCCCCATCTTCCACACTTCTCCATTATCCACATCCTCTCAATCTTCCTCATCCTTCCTCTAAGAATTTTTGCTTAAATCATGGCGATGGTTAAACATGAAAAAAAAACTTAAAAAAAAAAGATCCTCCTCTAATGTCACCTCCTAATAGGAATCAAGATCTTATAGCAATATTGATATCAAAGAAACCTTCTCCAAGAAGTCAATTATCAATTCAAACAAAAATCTTCTACACCAAAAATCATCATAACCATGATCAATCAAAAAGTTATGGTCATGAATGTATTTAATGTCATAAATGCCGAATACATAATGTCATAAATGCCGAATACATAATATTAGATAAAGGGCTTTGAAGCTTTTGATATATACCTCCTGATTTCAAAGCCTTTATCTATGTTTAAAGGACTATATAGTCTGAATTATCTATTAGTCAATATTAAAAGTAGTTGGCATCAAAACTATCATGTATGCCCTTTAATTCTCTTGGTTCATAAGCTTTCCAACAACTTATTATCCATCATCCAAATTATCAAAGATATGAATTATAGCACTTCTTTTCTTTCTATAAATTCCAAGATAAATACCAGACAAAATAATTAGCAAGGCAAAGTAAAATATCGGTCTCCATCTCCTAAGCTATGAAAAGAATCATGAAAAGCAAATAAAGCATGTTCAATATGTATCTTCATCTAAAAAAAGCATAATCAAATTGTGGCACTATTGCCTTGGTCATCCGAATTTTATGTAACTTCAAAAATTGTTCCCCTCTCTTTATCAACACAAATCCTGAAATGTTTTAGTGTAACTTATCAACTATCAAAACACAATCAAACTTCCTAACTTAGTAATCCTTATAAAATCTCCCAACCTTTTGTAACTATCTATAGTAACATTTGGAGCTCATCTTAGGTGTTAGATGGTTTATATCTTTCATTGTTGATGTTGCTAGTACCACATCAATCTTCATATAAAAGGCAAATCTTAAACCAATTTTATTTTTAAAAAATTTCACTCTATTATAAAGATCAATTTAAACACTCAATTTTAAGTCCTCATGATCAATAATCAGATGAAATATTTTCATTGCAATATTGGAGAATATCACCTCCAATAAAGAATTGTTCACCAAGCTTCTTGTATCCATACACCACAATAAAATAGGATAGTATAAAAGAAATATAAACATCTTTTGGATGTTGCTTGATCAATTATGAACACTAATAATTTACCAAAATAATAATGAGGGGAGGCTATTCTCCCTGCATCACATCGCATTAATTGTATCATCAAGAAACCTAAATTTCAAAACTCCTTTACAAACTCTCAACCAATCACATCCTAAATGTAAAGTCATCTCCACCATTTCTCCTAAGGTATTCAACTACTCTACTTTTTTTGTATTTCTCCTCATCAAGAAAGAAAACTATTCCAAAAGTCATAAAATATATTTTTATCAACTACTCTTCTAATCAACAAGATTAATGTCATTCTTCTAATGTTAGAAAATAGGGTTTAGATCAAATTGATCATTCAACTATTTATAAAGGACCAATTTAATCTCAGACTAAATAGGAGGACCAATTTGGTCCCTTGACTATTTGATTAAGGACCAAGTTGATCCTTCCATTTGGAATTTAAAAGAAAATTGTAGAGAAATAATGAATACTACGGGACATTTTTGGAATAATAAAAAAATAAAAGGAAGTAGATAACTAATAAACCTCACCCTCTTCTCATTTTCATTCATGCACCGGACCAACTTAGTCCCTGATCAAATAGTTAAATAATTAAATTAGTCCTGCTATGAGACTAAATTGGTTCTTCATAAATAGTTAATGGGTCAATTTGGTCTTAAACCTTTAAAAATATCATTCTCTCATGGGCGTACCATTCTTTAAAGATCAATCCTTTTTTCCCCAAAACATTTTCAGATGGGAGAACATCAACTCTATCTATAACTATAAGTTTTGTAAAAAAAATCAATCCTACCTAATTGGATATCTCAACCTACACCACTTTCAAATTTATTTGAATCTCACATACCTAAATATCAACCTTTCTAAGATTACATACAATAAGGCACAAAGGGATTTTTTTTATTCCAGACAATGAGAAAATTCCACTAACTAAATAGAATAAAAAACTTTTTTGAACCAAACTCAATGTTTAACACGAGTTCTGACACCGCTTCACAAGATAATATTGATTTTGAGAAAGATCTAAGCATTCATACTATCGCTTACAAAACAAAGGATTTCAATCAGTCATCATATTTCCTATGATAAATTAACTCCTAAGTTCTATATTTTCACTAGAAAGCTTACTAGCATGAAAATTTCAAACAATATTCAAAAACCTTACAAATACGTGAGTAGTTCATGAAGAAATTCAAGCCCTTGAAAGAAATTATACACAAAATTCTCAAATCTTCTCAAAGGAAAGAAACTTATAGAATGCAAATGAATAACCAATATAAAATATAAAACAAATGAAAGTGTTGACAATACAATGCAAGATTGGCTGCAAAGGTATCACTCAAACCTATGAAATTGATAAAAAAAATTTAAAAATTGCCCCAGTTGCTAAGATGAATACAATCACAATAATTGTTTCTCTTGATACAAATTTAGCTTAGCTAATTCATCAACTAGAAGCAAAAAATGCATTCCTAAATGGAGACATATAAATTAAATTTTATTTCACAATTCCTCCATGACTTAAGAAGACAAGCAATACAAAAAAAAAAAATTGTGGACTCAAAATATAACTTAAATGGATTAAAGAAATCACCAAAAGCTTGGTTTGATAGATTCAACATGGTGATTAAAAGACATAAGGACTCCTAAAAGCAATTTGATCACACCTTACAAAGAAATCATTTGAAAGTAAAATCTCTACCTTGATTGTCATCCTAATAGGTGATCATGAAAAAGTGATAAACAAGCTAAAGGTGTCTTAGCTAAAGAACTCGAAATCAAAGGAACCTGGTCCATTAGAATAATTCTTAGGCATAAAAATAATGAGATCAAGAAGAGGATATCTATCTCCCAACACAAGTTTGATATGAACTTGCTGAAGAAAAATAGGATGCTTGGGTGCAAGCTTGTAAACACACCAATGGATCCTTTAAACAATACTTCTATTGGAAAAAGGATGTACCAACATTTAATAGGGAAACTCATCTATCTAACCACATTAGCCTAATATTTATTTTTTTAGTTTATGAAAAACCCTACAAATAAGCACCTAAAAAGGATCTATTCTTCAAAAAAGGGACTTGTATAAAAATCTCTATGTATGGATATTGACTTGGACAACATCTATTATTGATTGTAAATCCACCTTTGGTTATTGTTCAATTATATGAGAAAGTTTAATTATAAGGAATAACAAAAAAAAACAATGTGTTATAGCTCGAAGTAGCAGCTATTGCTAATGTAATTTATGAAGATATACTACTTAAATGCCTCCTTAAAATTTAAAGGTTCCCATTATAAGACCAATAATAATGTGATGTGAAAATAAAGCTACTATCAACATGGCTAGGAATCATGTCCATCATGATAGAACTAAGCATGTCAGGATCGATAGACACTTAAAAGAAAAAGGTTGAGCAAGGAATTATCTTAGTTGCACTCCAACAAAACGACTATTGATATCCTTATTAAAGCTCTTAATCAATTGCTATTTGACAATCTTATTTCTAAGCATGAAATGATCAACATACATTACTAGTTTGAGGAGGTGTGAAAATCTTAAAAACACACTTCAACCTCTACTCTTCCATCAGATCACTACCCCACCTGATGCCAATGTACAACCATACAAGTTCCAATCAAGTTGCAGTGGTCTTAAACCCTGATTTCACAATCCAACTGCTGTCAGCTAGCTGAAGCACTATTGTAAGCCCCAAATGGCCAGCAGTAGTCCCAACTCCTCTATCTACCATGTTGTCCACCTTCCTTCTATAGATTGATAATCATTCCTCAAATGTCACCTCCCTACTGTCCTTGGTCTTGGGCTTTTAATGTGGAATCAACTTAAAATATTGCATTCATCACATACTTTCTAGTAATTGATTCAATGTATTTTCTTTCCTATTTTTCTTCCACATCAGGGTTAGTTATGGTTAATTTGTGATCTTAGTATATTTCTAAATCAACTATTGAGCTATGTTTCTCTTTAAATATTCTACCTCTTCTACCCATTTGAATATGAAAATATGTAGCATCTTCTCTCATATTGTTCAACAAAAATAAATAAGCTACATATGTTAGATAAAATGTCAAGTCAAATGGTTGTTCTTAACAATGTGAATTAATATAACGGTCTAGAATGTCATGGCAAAAAGGAGTGAACCTAACTGAACATTTAAAAATTTTTGAACCTAAGAAACTTTTTTAAACTTAGGTACTTGTGTGTACTTTTACCATTCTGCATATCATAAATAATTATTAGCATGTACTTCAATTCCTTTCATATTCAACACCATTGCCATAATTACAACGGTGGTTTGCTCTCCAAAATACTTTGTCAAGTTGCAATAAACCATGAAGAGGTGCACAAAAAGAAATAACAATCACTGGATCAAAAAACTGATTTATCTCTTCATCATCTATGTAAAGGCCATCACTTTTGTTGATGATTCGCATGGTCATTATCAGTATTCATAGGTTTGCACTATAGCTGGCTTATAATTATGTATATTCTTGCCACATCATGCATGATAAAGATTAGAGCAACAAAATAAAGAGAGAGCATACACTGTGAAGAAATGCTTTCCGTGCAATATCTGACATTGTAACCTGACTTCGGCTGGCACACATCAGAGTGAAAGTGTCATAAAAAATTGCAATTAAGTACAATATTGTAACACTTCAGAATGAAATTAGAAATCTGAAAGATAACTCGAGAAAAAGGGGAAAATATTATATCAACATTCTTAGATAAATAGAAAAGATGAAAGAAAGGCTAACTTAAGAAAATTGTATCAATGGCACAAACTAAACAATGAAATACTATGACAAGCCTGAAATAGACAACATGATGTAATGATTTTATAATAAAGAGTAACATTAGATCACTTTTTTTTTCAGAAATAACATTTAGTCAATGGATGATCGCACATGTACCTTTAGCAAATAGTTTTCATACAACATACCCGTATATTTATAGATAAAGTGAATGCAATGCAGAATCCATTCAATAAAGAAACTGTTCACTCAAAGATAACGAACCAAGTTAGTGGCTACTATGATTCAACTAGAACTTACATGATAAATTACAATTTTCATCATGTCATGGGGCCAAGCAGCATATTGATCCCGACAAATTAGATAAATTGCATAACCCAAATAAAACTTAGATAATGTTCAATCTCCACTCTCCAGTTTCAATGTAGCTGGCATATATCAGCAGATACTCACGCCCACTAAAATTCCAAGTAATAGCCCTCATTGACAAAACATGACTTTCTGCTTATATGATGGAGATACATGAAAAGAAGAAATATAAAGAATTATAATTCCACTCTGCACCAATTTAAAAAAAAAATACTCCATAAAAACTTGGCATAAGAGTAAAAAAACATTACAACAAATTATTTCCATTAACTCACCCTTTTAACTGTTGCTCCTGCAATTCCGCCTGGAATTGATGGTCTGCCAAGATTCCAGATGAACCTAAAGCTGAAAGCTTTTCCTTCAGAACAGCAGCTGGAAGGCATCAAACAGTAAATACATTCACTAAGAGAAGAATATTATGTCACCAGTTGGAAATCACAAATAAATCTAGAAGTAGAACTTCATAAATCATATAGAGGGATGGGGGAAATGTAATATTCAAAATGTTACTAGATAAAGTCAAAATATTTTAATAAAATTTAATACTTCATTTTTTCATTTCACGAAATGATTACAACTATTTTTCTAAAATTTTATATTTTGCTATAAATGGATACAAACACATATATATATATATACATATATAGGGGCATTTACATACATAGCACACAATTCTTATATATTTACATATTTAACACCTAACTTTCTTATTTACATAAATAGCACAAAAATCTTTAATATTACATTGAAAATAGCACCATCATGCATAAGAAAACTACCACATTTGTATAATCAAATTTAAGGTTTTAGATATGTAAATGCATAAGAATTGTGTGCTATGTATATAAATCTCCCATATATATATATATATATATACATTTAGTTACATAAATCTAACTTATATTAATTAAACCTAAGTTTTATTAAATGTTACTAGTCTAGAACTAACGCAATGTAGCTTTTCTGATTTCCAATTGCACTTAATCAAGCATGCAATGGCCGATGGAGAATTACATGGCTGTGATGGCTTTAGTATATTAAGCATATAAATATATATAATTATATGCATTGAGTAAATAAAAGCACTTAGCATTAAAACCATCCTACATTTCCCATACCTCTCCTTCCAGTGAACAAACAGATGGCAGTAGCGAGGGTAGATTGAAGGGAAAAGGTAGAAAACGAAGATGAACAAAATAAAAAGAAGAAGAAAAATAAGAAGAGGAGAGGTGGAAGAGGAAGGGAAGAAGAGAGGAAGGAGGAGAAGTTAGGCAAGTTAAAAATCTGATTTTTTTTATGTATCTTTTTCCAACATAACCACTTCAATTCCAGGTGGTTGGTTGTTGAGGCGTGTAGAAGGAGAAGTGGTTTTGAGGTTAAAAAGGCTACAGTGATTTAAATTGTGTTAGAAATTAAAATATACTTTAATGCAAAAATCTAAATATTTCTAGATTTTATAAAAAATAACAGATTTTGAGGTGAATGTAATCAGAAAGTTGGTTCTATTGTTCATCACCAATTGTGTAAGATAATTTTTAATTCAAGAAGCGAATTTTGTTCAATCATATATATTTAATTTTATATGTATTCAGGTAAGTAAGGTATTAGAATTGTTTAATTCGGAAAAGTGCACATTATTAGTCTATCATGTATGATAAAACTTGAATGATAAATCAGAAACAGCCTGAGAGTGAAAAAAACTAGCTAACTTATCCCCATTTATTAAAGATAAAATATAGTAATGGTTATGCAGTTTGACATTAGTTTTCCCATAAAAATTCTACTTTCACTAAGACATTAACAGAGAATGAATTATCAATACAAATGCGCAGAGAAGAGAATTATAATGTTTACAAGCCTATGCTTTGCTATCTATAATTTAAAGTAGCTGTTAGCTCGGACACCAATGACAACTCATATTCCATATGGGATGGTTGTAAATAATATGCCTATGTCATAAGCTATCTAGCTTCCTGACAAAGTAAATTAAAGCAAGAATAAAAAAAACAAAAATCACCAGTCGATCCCCTTGCACTTTGAAGAATGGTGAACAGTTGTTTCCTTCCCTCCCTGGTATACGCAGACTTATTTTTTTGCTTATCTCCACCAGCCATATTCTGTTACAAAAAGACAGTAGAATGGAAGTCGCAGCCTACTTGACTTCTCAAAAGTTCAGATGAGTTTTATGTGGCAATGGTTACTTACAGTAAAGACAAGTGCTGCAAGATTTAACTTTGGATGAACTGCCAAATTTTTAACTTTTGGGAGTGGATAAACAGGCTCACCACCCTTTTGGGATAAGATACGAGTAATGTCAATTGCTTCAATGGCTGCAAAAAAAGGAAAAAGAAAAGTAAAAAAAAAATTATATGATACTCACATTACAACAACATTAACAAGTCTTTATCCCACTACATGGGGTCAACTACATGAATCTTTCTTCTCCATTGTATCCTATTAAGTGTCAAATTCTCATTTAATTTTAATAGAATAAGACCATTTTTATACTATCTAACCAAGTCTTTTTAGGTCTACATCTGCTCTTAACATAGGTCAAATCTAATACATCTACTTTCCTAACTGGGTCATCAAATGGCCGACATTTTATGTGACCAAACAATCTAAGGCAACTCTTTCTAATCTTATATGCCACTGGAGCTACACCAACCTTTCACGTGAATATTCATTTCACATTTGGTCTCTAAGTATAAAGCTACTCATCCACCTAAGGATCCTCATTCCTACGACACTTAACTTAACTTGGAAATTTCATTGTGAATAATAACATCATCCATTGTTATTAAATAAGTTACTTTGCCATTTTTATACTATTTAGGAAAGAAACAAAATAGATGTCCATGGTTTGAAACTTCAATTTACAAGCTTACACGTGTTACCTTTGTAATTTGAATATTCTATACATTACAATGGAACAAAATTAGATCAGAGTTCCCCAACTTCCCATTAGATGGTCATTAGGAATTGCTTAGAATGACTTGGAAGAAAAACTATTAAAGAACAAGCTAACAGTTGCCTTTCATGTTGCATTTTTCCTTACAAATCCAATGTATGAACAAATAAATAAGTAAGATGACCAATGGAAAAACAAAATGATTTTCATTGAAAATAAAAACTCAATGAAACAAGTCACAGCATACAACCCAAGAACATAGTTCACAAAGCATGGTAATAAATGACTTTTATCTTCACAGATAGGTTTCCTCTTTTCTTCAATGTTCATTCCATTGCAATTAAGAGACTAACTTGATCCCATACCTTCTTTTCAGTCACTCATACAATCAGATGATCAAATTTGAAACTAATTGAAAAATACTAAACTTCTGCTTTTTTTCTGTTTTATTTTTTTATTTATTTGTGGAGTTTGTTGAAACTAACCAAATGGATCATAGAAGGTGGTGACTATTAGAGTTGGATGTTACAATAATACAAAAAAAAATCAAAAAAGTAAAATAGCTATTACAAAAAATAATAAAAATTGAAAACACAAGAATTAGAATTTCACAATCAAAATTGAATTTGTGAATGGAAAGATTGTGTGTGAATTTTTAATAAAGATCAGAGAGATTGAGGAAATTAGAAGGTGATGCCATGATCTATTTAAATCTTAAAAACAAAACACACCCTAATCTCTTCATTGTTCGTAGTCCAAAGAAGGTGTAGTGGAAGCAAATCATGGTAAGTTCTTGATATCCTAATTTATTAAGAAGGCAATAATCCAAGTTAGAGAAAGAAGTAAGAAGCAGGAGATAAGCAGAAAGAATAGATAAATGAATACCTAAACATGTGGGAAGCAAGAGGTAAAAGAAAGAGAGAGAGCCACAAGGTTATGAGATGGAGGTGAGATGGATAGAGGAATCGATCATTGGCTGCTTGTTTGAATTAATCACTACATGTGTCTTCCAAAGCTGAAGTACACCATCCTTTGAAACAGTAACAAGCAATCGCAATGAAGGAAGCCATGCAACAGATGTTATTGGATGGAAGCCAGCTTGTGCACTGATTTTTGGCAGTTTAAACACAATATCAGAATCATTCAGTAAGGTGGTTCAGTCAAAAACCAAAAATAATATTAAAAACAGTCATCTAAGGCATAAAACACAAGAAATTACATGCAATACATATAGATTAAGAACAAAATGATTATATTTTCATTTTTATAGGCTGTATATTTATTTCATCATCAACATGATAAAAATAGTTGGGAAAAGGCTAAGGATGAATGATAATATTTTTTTCATTGCCATCTTTAATTACCACTTAAGACCAATTTTTATATTAGAAGCTATTTTTCCCTGGAAAATCTAATAATGACAAAATACAAACTTGTCCACTATGAGAAATGATGATTTTACGACTACAAAAAATAAAATGGCAAACAAGGATCAGGATATAAAAACAACACACTAAATAATAGTGACCAAACTAATACACGTGCTGAGTTGGCATTCCAAAAAGAAAGAGAAAAAAAGGGAATGTAGTGAACAAAAAGGTTATTCACTATATTAATCATTTATTTCCACCTTCATCACCCTCGTATGCATTATAAAGAAAATCCTGGACTTCCATTTTCATTAACAGGAAGAGCAAATTGCAGAGCTTTCATTTGCTTCACTAACTAATGACGAATATTTCTTGCTGTTACGTCCAAACAAAGTTCTTTGATATTAATGACCAGATAATCTGTTATTTTTCATAAGACCTGCTTCCTATAAGAAGAATTTTTACTTAAATTAAGCTCTACTAAACAGTAGCCCCACTAATTGAATGTGAAAATGAATGAAAATTATATCAGACAGACATCAACGACATTTGAGTTGTGAGACAAATGATATTTGCTTGGATTGAAAAAAATGCAGATTTGGACATTATTAGATATACAATTCAGGTAGGTCACCTGCATGCTCAAAAAAATTTGCTTGCATTGGCTGCCTGTTTGAATTAATCACCACATGCGTCTTCCAAAGCTGAAGTACACCATCCTTTGAAACAGTAACAAGCAATCGCAATGAAGGAAGCCATGCAACAGATGTTATTGGATGGGAGCCAGCTTGTGTACTGATTTTTGGCAGTTTAAACACAATATCAGGATCATTCAGTAAGGTGGTTCAGTCAAAAACCAAAAATAATATTAAAAACAGTCATCTAAGGCATAAAACACAAGAAATTACATGCAATACATATAGATTAAGAACAAAATGATTATATTTTCATCTTAATAGACTCTGGTGAAAAAAATACATAAAAGCAGTACAGTAACTAAACAGAAAGCATGCTTTAGTGTTCATATATTCGATAATATCTGCCAAGAAGAGTACAAAGACTGTAATGCCTATCGAGACTTCAATCATGAAGCATGCTTCATCAAAAAAAATTTAAAAAATAACATAACTACATCTCAATTATATCACACAAAACTTGAAAGAAAGATCTTATAAAAAATGCCAAGTTGCGACAAAAAGAAACATACTCCTCAGCACAGTAGAAAAAACTTTGCATTTTGTAGTTTTGGCATAAGATGCATTTAACTTCACACTTCTTCAAGCATTATCCATCACAACAAGAAAATCACACTTAGATTAAATGCTACCTTTCCATTTTCAAGATCCAAGGAAATATATTCCACATAACTGACACTTACATTCCAATCATATTTGGTCTCTCAGTTGATACATCCCATGCTAGGAGACTACCACTCCTATCACCAACAAATATCCACTCCAAAGTTGGATGAAATGCAAAAGCACCAGCGCCAATGAGCTTGGTTGTATTTTCAACTGAACCAAAAAGAAATATTACAAACAAAAACAAATATGGATAAAACCATGCAAAACTTTAAATATAACCTTTATTCAAAATGATGAGAAAAAAACCAAATGATGAATAGAATGCTAGTCATACGCTGAAGTGTATAGTGAACCGCATAGGTCTGAATGTTGTAAGCACGAATCAAGCCATCAGCATAGCTAACATACTGAAACAGAAAAAAGACAAGATAAAACAACTATGCTGAAACAAAATGTTTCCCAATCAATAATTGAGATGAACAAAGCGATGGTGGGGTCAATCACATTAAGGTGAACATTTTACCAAGACTGGAAGACGAGGATGGCAGGCAATGTTGACAATAGGCTTTTTAAGATCAGTTTTTATTCTTGTTGGTGGTCTTCCCCCCTCAACCGTGCCAACAACTTCAGGAGATCAATAGAATATTCTTAGTGACTATAATTGATTGAGACAAACAAGGCATTTATAGTTAAACAAACAAACCAGTCACACTCATTCGTCGATGGAAGCCAAAAAACACAACAGGCTGGAGAGGTGTCAGGGCAAGATGAACTTCAGCATCCAGTGAAATTTGTTCTGTCCTTTTTTCCGGAGAATGTAGCACAAATGTCTGCTCACAATCAAAGTCACAAGCTCGGATTGTGCAATCCTATAAGAAGTTAAAGATAATTTAACATGGATAAAGAAATGGCAGTGGATCAATTATCTAGCAATGAAATTATTTTCTAATAAAAGAGATGATAAATAAAGGGATAAAAAAAAAGCAAAGGGCATAAAGCAATTTAAAGAAAACACATTTAAATAGGCATTTACAATGAGTTATATGTGACAACAAAATCAAAGTTCCAATAATACAAAAAGTGAGATCTAAACACTCCATCAAGATTCACTACACAAACAGGACAGGTTATGAGACAATAAAATCAAGGTTTCACCAATAGAAAAAGTGAGACCTAAACAATACATCAAGATTCACTACAGAAACAGGGTAACTAGGAAAGTTTTTCTCAAAGAAATCAAACCTTGTACTTCAAACTTCTCAGGTCATCATTGGCATGTTTCAAACTTAGGAAAGTTTACACAAGCTGCTAAAAGACAAAATCACCACCCACCACACCCATTTACATCCAACAATGGTGGCTGGCGGATATTAAACTAGAGAAACTTTTTCCAATATAAAAACTCCCAACTTAAAACACCAAATTATTATCCGCTAATTCAAAGGTTTAAGGCTAAAAAATAGCTCTTTAATACAAATGTATTTTCAAAAATAAAACAAGGAAATCTATGATGAACAATCATAAACAAAATAATTGCAACAAAGGGTCCATAACTAGTACCCGTCACCGTACAGAAAATAGTTGTGAGGTCCTATATGTTACTTGATATACAAACTTAAAAAGTAAAATTGTCCAAACAGACCTCAAGGATAGAAATAATACTGCGTCCACTAGTTGGGCTATATTCCATCCGAACAACACGAGCACCAATGTCAATTGAAGAAATCTTGCTTCCAGTGAGTGCATCAAACTCTGCAATTTAAGTAGTCAACAAAGTTAACAAGTATCTACACCTAAAATGTCATAGACATTACTACAGTAGATATGTCCAATAACCTCATTCATCCAAAAAATTCGAAAATTATGAAATTAAAGAAAAAAAGCAGCACGGACGATTGATAGTGAAGTCCAACGAGAGATCAATCAGACTACTGTGACAAGGAATCTTGGACAAACATTTTAAGATGAAACGTAGTCCTATACAATCTCAGCGTTAGGAATCAACTCGCAGATATACGAAACTAAAGCTTGTGAGAAACCAAAAAGGAGAACGAGGGCATACCGAGGATGTAGGTGCCGATAGCAACTGCTACGACAGCTTGAGTGGGGTGGAAAACAGCAGAGTGAGGCTGCAGGGGCTTGAGGCCACGGCCAACATGCCTCAAGTCGAGATGCTGCACCGTCGCCCACTCCATCATCTTGCCGCAGTTAAACCTCCGATCTCTCAATTTCCACGCCGCCTCCGACCTCTTTCCGGTGGATCTCCGTCCTCTTTCTGCGACAGTTGGAATAATCGCAGGATGGATCTATCGATACAAAGCTTTGTCCTGCGTTTGATTGATCAGACCGAATAGAAAAGCGTAGCAACAAAAAATATATATATATATATATATATATATAAATATAAATATAAAATATATATATATATATATATATATATATATATATATATGGTATATATATATATATATATATATATATATATATATATATATATATATATATATATATTTTATTCTTGACTATTATTATGGTTTTTCGACGAGATTACCTGAAAATTTACATTATTTATTGTTTTTTTTTCACTATTGAATTATTATGTGTTGCATATATTTACATTATTTGTTGTTATTAAAAAAATATTGCACCCAAAATGAAGAAAATTATTTCATATATCTCATCATAATCATAATTGGTCAAATATTTTAAATTCATCCATAAAATTTTCAAAATGGATTTTGTGTGAATAAAATTTAATAAAAAAAATTATATATGATAAATCACATAAAAAGTAATCATATCAAACATAAATTTCAGGCATTATACAAATGACTTAAACTCTAATAAATTTAGTCAAATTGAATATCTCTTAATAAAGATCAAAATCAAAATGTAATTAAATGAAGCTTAAATCAAACTTAAACTTAGAAACTTTAAGTTATTAATTGATGATCAAATAATATTCAAATTTGACGCTTATAGTCAAATCGAGCAACTGGATAAGATAAATCTAATAAGCTCAACATGACTCAAATACGAAGTCGATAAGACACTTAAATCCTCATGAAATCATTCATGATTAAGAAAATCAATATGGACCATCTACTAGATGTTTTGAATTTTGGCTAAATTTACTAAAATTTCCTTTCAAAAATTCTATAAATATGACTTCTTCTTTTTTTCACTATGAGTGAGAGAGAGCGAAAGGAATGGCTAAGCTAAATTTAAAGTCACCAAAAACATCAACACCAAATCATATCATCATCACCATAGTAGTAGTCGTTATAACCTGACCAACACCACATAGTTGTTGTAATCTGATTCTAAGATTGTCAATGCCTTATTTTTTTGCAGAATATTGTAATCACATTTTTGAGAAGATTAAAATTTTATAACTAAAAATACATATTATAGAATTCTTGAACTGGGCAAGATCCCGTGATTTTTTTTTTCATGTAAAAATTATTGTGTTCTTCATACTCTCTCTAATTATCTTTGTATATATTAGATTTTCATGCAACGTTAAGATTTAATGATTTTCACGTTATTACCGTAAATTTTTTGGCACGTAATAGTTTGACACTAGATGTGAAAAAAATATCATTACATCTTCATAATGACTAACAATCAAACTTCCAATCAAGGGCAACACCATCCACCTGGTGGAGTGCTTGCGAAGAATGGACGAGCAATAATCTCAAATTTTTCACTCTTAATATAAGCTAGATAACTAAAAAAGGGCACCTAATCTTTAAGAAAATCAACAATATCGAAATTAACAATGGGAGAGAGTTGATCCCATTAAAGAAACTAGTGAGATACCTCCTCGCAATTATGTGAAAATCCCCCCTCCGAGCCGTGCATCATCCAAATGTGGAACTTGATGATATTGCTATTTCAATTAATCCTTCTCGTGTTGCTTGACCGGCTCAAAATACTCTTGCATCTTTGATGCGATTAACTTACCATCTCATGGAGACGCCACATGAAATTATTTGAGATGAATTACAATGTTTGGTTAAAGAAGAATTTCCTTTAGAAGATAAATAGCTTACTTATCTACGAAGTATTCGAGAATCTTCTCTTTTGAAAAACACATTTCTTCAGCATTCTATTCTAGTGAGGTTTAAACTATCCAATATCGAGCTATATGATGGGACTTTAGATCCATATGAGCATCTTGACCATTATAGAACTATTATGCATATTCAACAAGCTTGTGATATTTTGTTATGTCAAGTTTTTTCTATTACTCTTAAAGACAAGTTTGTATATGATTATATTCTCTTTCCCATGAGATTATTCTCAGCTTTGCTCTTCTGACTAAATTTTTGTTACGCAATTTATCTCAAATCGAAGAATCATTAAGAACTCTTCTTATATTTCGATATGCATCAAAATGAGGGAGAAACATTGAAGAAATAATTTTAAAGTTTCTCAAGTGAAACTCATAAAAATTCAAGGGCAGATCTTAAATTATTGCAATACATTTTTCTTGTTGGTCTACGCCCTAAATTATTTTACTCATCATTATTGAGAGAAATAATTTCTTCTTATGCAGATCTTGTACGAATGATAAAAGCACAAATCATGGCAAATAAAGACATCAATGCACAAAAAAAGCAATTTGAATAATCCACTAAAAATGTAAAAGTATTTAGATGATAATCTGCATGCATCTCGATGAAGAAAGTATGACCAACAAAATTTTTTGAGTCTACCTCTTATGTCTTTCTAATAATTACATAAACCCGAACAATAAAGGAATATACCTGTTACATGCCTCTCATGCAAATATCCTATTGGCTTCTAGAATGAAGAAACTCTCAAGTGGCCAATCTACTAAAACCAAACACTAGAAACTAAGATTAAAATTGTCATTTTCGTTGAAGATACAAGCGTACTACATAAACCTATAGACAATGAAAGGAAGAAATTCAAAGGATAATACAACATGTCAACCTTCAATAATTTGAACAAAATCAACAACCGAGTGATAATAATCCTATTAGAAAGCAAAGTCAACTATAACCAAGACAATAATTAAGACAACAATAGGAAAATTATAAAATAGTCGGAGAAATTGTGATATCTATGAGGACCACAACTTTTTTTCTCAACTTTTTTTCAACTTTTGTTCACCGCATCTAAAGAACTAATATCTAAAAAGTCACAAACTAATCGCTCTATTACATTTGATAAATCTGACCTTGAAGGGATACAAACTTCATATCAGGATCCCTTGGTTATTAATGTTGGAATTGGTGATCTTTGTTATAATGTTAAATGAATTTTAGTTGACAATGAAAGCTCTATGGATGTCTTGTTTTTCTCTATATTTCTTAGTTTAGGATTGATAAAAGAAAAACTTCAACTAGCTGCTTGACCAGTATATGGATTTGATAACCGACCTGTAAGGGTGGAAGGAATAATAACTCTTATAGTTATTCATGGAGGATTTCTTAAACAAGCGACTCACTTGATTTAATTCATGGTAGTCAAATTAGAGTCAGCTTATAATGTTATTTTTGGGAGACCCCTATTGTCAATTTTTAGTGTCATTACTTTTATATCACATCTGAAAATAAAAATTCCAACTTGTTGTGATATATGTGAAGTTCATGGTAATCAACAAATAGCACAAACATGTTATTTGATATAGGCCCAACCACAATCTCAATAATATTAAGCATTGAAAAATCTAACTTAAGGGATGAAGAAACACTTTAGAAGGCATCTTTAGTTAAAGAGTTGGTCCATGTACTATTATCATATGAACATCCTTCCAAACTCGTATAAGTGGGTTTATTACTTTCTGATAATGAAAGGTAGGAGAATGTTGATTTTTTATGTCAAAACTATGATATTTTTTTTACTTAGAATACAACGAACATACCAAGAATTGATTCTAAAGTATAATCCCATTCTCTTAAACTTAATATGACATTCAAACCACTTATTCAAAAGAGAAAAAAATTTGCACCAAATAGTGTGTAGGAAATTGAACGAGAAGTAGATAAACTTTTGGGTGTTGTGTTCATACGAGAAGTACATTACTCTATTTGATTGACAGATGTTGTCGTGGTGAAAGAATCTAATGGAGCTTGAATAACGTGCATGGGTTATACCAGCCTTATTAAAACTTGCTCAAAAGATAATTTTCCTCTCCCGCACATTGATCAATTAATTGACACCGCTATTAGTTATCAAATATTTAGTTTTATGAATAGTTATTATGGATACAACAAAATAAACATGAATCCAAATGATAATGAAGCATCTTATTTTTAAACTGATAAAGAGATATATTATTATCGAGTGATGTCATTTAGATTAAAGACTATTGGAGTTACTTATGAATGCCTACTGAATAAATTTTTTAAAGATCTCATTGGGCATACTATGGAGGTATATGTAGAGGATATGTTTATTAAAAGCATTAAGAAAACACAACATTTTTATGATATTGAATAATATTTTAAACTCATCCAACAATATACTATACATTGGAATCCCTTGAAGTGTGCTTTTGAGGTTATATTTATAAAGTTTTTGAGATTTATGGTCACTCATTGTGGGATTGAAGCCAACCCAAAAATTATTAAAGTAATACAAGATATAATGCCTCCAAAATGTATAAAGAAAATACAATACCTAAATGGAAAAGTAGTTGCCTTATCTTGATTACTAACTCGGGTTGAAGATAAGTATTTTTTGTTTTTTTAGAATACTTAAGGGCAGTCGAAGTAATGATTTTCATTGGACTGATGAGTGTCAAACTTCATTTAAGCAACTTAAAACATATTTATATTTACCACCATTATTATAAAAATTAATATTGGGAGAAATACTTTTTTTATATCTTAGTGTCTTGCCTTATGCAATAAACTTAGTGTTATTGCATGAGAAAAATTAGGGGAAATGACCTATTTATTATATTATTCAAAGTTTATCTGATATAAAAGGATGATATTAATTGGTAGATAAAACTATTTGAATATTGGTATTTTCAGCAAGAAAGTTATGCTAATGCTTTCAACATCATTCTATTAGTGTTTATACTTAATTATAGCTCAAAATAATTTTTCAAAAACCATAAGCTTTTGGTCGATTAATCAAATAGTCAATAGAGTTAGGATAAGTTGGTATTGACTTTTTACCTAAGTTGGATATCAAATCTTAAGTATTGACAAACTTTATTATTGAATGTGCTCTTCCAGATTCAATTGAAGCAACTCTTTATCTTTTATAATTGCCATATTGGACATTATTTGTTGATGGAGCATTTGAAAATTCTAGAGCCTAAGAAAGAATTTTATGCATTTTTCCCATACAAAATGTCTTAGAATATAAACTATATTTGAAGTTTTCAACTACTAATAACTTTGCTGAATATAAAGCCCTAGTGGCAAGGTTAAAGTTAGCTATTGATTATGAGAATTTATATTGATACATAGATAGTAGCTTCTCAGGTTCAAGAAGACTTTAATACTCATAGTCAACTATTAGTGCAATACTTTGATAAAATATTTTTCTCTCTACTAAGTAAACACCAAATCATCCATTTACCAAGAGAATAAAATGTGAGAGTTGATACTCTATCAAAACTTACTACTGTAAGTACATAAGACTCATCCAAAAAATATATATTAAAGGCATTCATTTTCTTAGCATGCATGGATTTTGGAAGATACAATCTATTAAGTTTTGAAGAAAGCTTCTTAGATGAACACGGTTTTTTTCTTTCTTATGTGATGGAGCATTACTACTTGAAGATCCAATGGCTGCCATTCATCTTTAACAAGATGCTGTAAAGATTAATATTATTAGAGATGAATTATATCAAGGATCATTACAGGATCATATCTTAAATGTCTTCAATCCTCTAAAGCAGAATATGCACTTTGAGAAGTTCATTCTAGAATTTGTGGAGAACACTTGGGGGATAAAGTGGTTGCTCATAGAATTTTAAGATAAGGAATCTATTAGCATACGATGATATTTAATGCATTAGATTTTATGAAAAAATGTTATAATTATCAAATACATTCTAATCTCAACCACATTCCACCAACACAATTTTTATCTTTCCAAAGCCCTTAGCCTTTTCCTGAATGAGGAATTTACGTCATAATAAATTTTCCTATAACCACTAGAAAACAAAAGTTTATTATTATGGCAACGGATCATTTTACTAAATAGATGAAAGCTAAATTATTGGAAAAAATAATAGAGGCTAACCCTTAACAATTTACTTGGAAATATATCATTTGTTGCTTTGGCCTTCTAGCAAAAATTATCACTCATAATAGAACTTAATTTACAAAAAAATAATTTATATTCTTTTATAAAGACTTACATATTTAGTTGATTCATACAGCTATAACACACCCTCAAATAATTGGTTAAATTGAAGTTACTAATCAAATAATTCTAAAGAGCTTAAAAACACGTTTGGAGAAGGCTAGGGGGCAATGGGTGGAAGAGCTTCCTAACATAATTTGAGCTTATCATATAGCTCTAAGGATACCAACTAGAGAGACACCTTATAATGTATATTTTCGCATCGAATCTATCATTACAGTTGATATTGGCATCCCAAGTAAAAAAATTTAGACATTTGAACAATTAATAATGAAGAAAAGCTTTGATTTACGATTAAAGACAAGGGACATAGCTTCAATCAGAAATGCTTGCTATTACTAACGACTTGTATGTCATTTTACTCAAAAGTGAAATAAAGATATATTACTATTGGATATTTAGTTATACAAAGCCTAGAATCTGCTAGAAAAGAACCTCAACATAATAAACTTTCACCTCTTTGAGAAGAGCCTTATGTGGTGATCGCTCTGATCAAACTCAAAACTTTTAAGCTTAAAGATTCAAAGGGAAATTTTCTCTCACAAACTTGGAATGCAAAGAATCTATGAAGATATTAATGTAATGAGAATCTTAATTGAGTTGAATTTCATGTCTTAAATAATTTTTTATATTTGTTAAAGAATGATAAGTCAAAATATAATCTATTAAAGGGGGACTTGGTTAGACTTACTTCATATAGATTAATGTCATCGAGTAATACTTTGACAAATAATTTTGTATAGGTTAAAAATCCTTGATAGATTTTCCTTTAATTATTTCATATAAGCTAACATCAATGAGTAATTATCTAGCATACAACCTAAGCTAATAATAAACTACTTTGCGCATCAGCCATCTTACTTTAAAGTGAAAATCTAAACAACTTAATGCTTGTATAAATAAAAATTTAACATCCACTAAAAGATTTTATATTCAAACACAAAGAATATAAAAGTATAATCAAACAATATTAACTTTCTCAATTCTCATCAGAAGATGAAATACTCTCTACATTTATCCTCAGGAGAAGAATCTTCAGAAACTTAACTCGGTGGAAGATCCTCGATATTTGCACCTATCTTATGTTGAACTAGGTGGGTGCTCTTTAAAAAACCTTGAATGAAACTTTCTTTATGGAGTTGATGTTCTAAATCTTTCACCTCAACATTGTAAATATGATTGTAAGCCTTCTAAAAACGATCTTGAATAATATTTTTGAAATTCATAGAACTTTTGAAGTCTTCTATGATTCTTTAACTATTGTCAAGCTCAACATTCTCCTTCTTTAAAATTTGAGTCAATAATTTTTTTTATTTTCTACTTCCAAAGTCTACATCTTTGCTTTATTTGCCTTCAAAGTTCTTGTTACTTAATTTATCTCAGCTCATGCATCTATCAGCTCATCTCGAGTTTTATCGACCTTTGATGCTATAGTGAGAGAGAAGTTGCTATAGTTGATAACTCAATTTTGCACTCGATTAGGTGACTATCTAAAGCTACAACATCTTTAGCCTTAGATTCATATTATCACTTATATTCATCATAAAAATATTTTATCTTTACAAATTCGGTGTTACACATCTTCCAGGTAATGTCCAACTCAGAATCAATATTTTTCTTTTAAAGTATCTAAGATGAATGAACATATTAGATAAAAAAGATAAGATAAATAAAAAAAAGGATCCAAATAATTAGTATCTCTCGCCAACTCATCAACTCGATGATTAACATTTTGTACATGTGTGATTTAGAACTTCTTGTGGAATATAGATCTTTGACGGGCACGATTCACGTCTTTCAAGTGATAGATTATGTGCTTCATCAGCCTTCTTTTTCTTTAAAGAGTTGATGCATGTTCTTCTGATGATCATTTTTTATATAACTCCTTATTTGTATGTGACCTCTTTAACACCAGAGCATGAGATTTTCCCATATGAATAAAAAGACCAACCTTGATTAGAGACTCTTCCTTTATATATTGATTAGTATAACAAGTCTTATTTTGAAGATCTTTGATATTTGGAATATTGATAGCCTTTAATATATCTTCTTCAGTCACTAGATAAAAAGACAGCTCTTTGATTTATTTATTTATTTTTTTAAGAAGTCACTAATTAGTCTTCACAAAAAAAACTACTAACCCAATTTTTTAGATGGTCTCTTGCATGAAAATCTGATAACTTACTTCTACAATATATTCGACTTTGTGAATTGCAAGTAAACTTAAACATCTTTACAAACAACTCTGGGTGTAAGTATAGTACTGTGCTACCTAAAAAAGATGAACAACCCAATGGTGACAAACATAGCTCGATAGAAAATTTAAGATAAATAAATCTTAAATGCTGATAAAATAATGATTAATTTAGAAACTAAGAGAAATTGGAGACCCATGAGTAAACATATCTCAACGATAGTTAGATATCTTAATGGTGCATAATGAGCCTAATAAGATTTTTTTTGGCAAGAATAACCACCAAATCATTTGAAAAAAATGAATTTTCTTTTTAAAAATCAATAGAATATCATCATTGATAGTTGACATCACATCATCAGCTTTTAATGCTTTATGATACTTTCGCGATTCATCATCTTGTGTTAGATTTGATTGGTAATCTTTAGGTGTTGGGACATATAATGAAGGATGTTCAACCATAGAAATACTTTTTTATTTTTCATGTTTGAAATCATTAGAGGCTAAATGTGGGATACTCGCCACTTAACTAGGCTAGTTTCATGCCTGTACATTGAGGCGAATTAAATCTTATGAGGGGGAAGTCGCATATCATTTATACAAGTTAGTGGAAGAAACCAAAACTTGGAGAAAATGAAAGAAGCACATAATCACACTGGATCTTAAATGCAAGATATGCACCTCCTATCCTAGTTAGTTTTAAGCCTCCGCACAGAGGAGAATTGGAGCCTATGGGGTCAGGGGAAGGGGGAATTGTACACTGTTTATATATATATAATTTTTTAGTGTGGTAGCCCTTGCCTTCCTCATTTAAAAAAATAAATAAATAATAAAATATTATAAAGAGGCTATCTGACACCGTTTTGTCTCCCATAACACACCCATATGGGATATAAATGTGAGATATACACCACCTAACCATATTAGTTTCAAGTTTTGACACTGAAGATAATTGGAGCTTGTGAAGAGGAAATTGTGCACCATTTATACAGGGCATTGTAAGAAATTAAAACTTGGAGAAGAAGAAAAAAGCCCAGCTGAATGTGGGATACTCGCCGCCTAACTTAATTAGTTTTAAGCCTCGCCAAAGAGGAGAACTAGACCTTGTGAGGGCGGGGAGGGGTCTAACTTAATTAGTTTTAAGCCTCGACAAAGAGGAGACTAGACCTTGTGAGGGCGGGGAGGGGGCCCGTGTGGTGGGGGATTGCACTGTGTTTATAATATAAGTCCATGGAGGAAAAGAAAAAAATGGGGATGTGATTTTTTGTCCATCCCATTAGAAGAATTTAAACTTAAAAAAATAAAAATAATGAAGATAGAAAAAAAACAAATACATTATTTATAAGGGGAATTTACATACAAACCACATAATTATTATATATTTATATATCTAACACCTAAACTTTAATTTTCACATATATAACACCTAATCTTCAATAGCACATCAAAATAACATAATCACTTTTTTTTAAAAAGTGAAATGCACATTTCTTTCATAGAAAAGTCTTAAATAAGTAAATATCTAACTTTTGGTGTTAGATATGTAAATATATAAGGATTATGTGGTATGTATAAAATACTTCCTATTTATAAATATAATAATAAAAATATAATATATACTAATCATTAATTAAAGTAATAAATTAATTATAATTATGGATTTTTCATCAGAAAATTTTATTATAAATTCAATAAATTGATTCATACTCAAATATCTTTATAATTCAAGTTATTAAATAATTAATTGTAATATTACATTTTTTTCTAGTAATGATCAGCTCAAAACTTAATTTTATTTGAAAAATCTACAAAGATAAATCACTTATATATATCATTGTGTGTGTGTGTGGCTATTCCTTATATTTTATATGTTTAAAGCTATTTACATAATATATTAGATTTAAATAAATTGACCTTTATGTATATTAAAATGTTCCATAATAAATATACAAAAATTTAAAATGAATGTAAATTTAAATGCATAAAATTTAATATTAATATTTATTATTCTAATGTTTCTTTATTTACTTAATATTTAGATTTGAGTAATATAATAACAACTTATGTACACACTAGTAAAATCATCTCATAAGATAAGCAAATTGGTACTACAAATAATTTTTTTTATTTTACTTCATAAAAAATGGTAGTGATAATTTCCATGAACACTTTGATATATATATATATATATATATATATATATATATATATATATATATATATATATATATATATATATATATATATATATGGTGTTTTATTTGATATGGGACACCATGAAAATCTTGAGGGTACTTAAAGTGATCAAAATACGAAGATGAAAATATCATTTACAATACCTAATCACTTTACAAGGAGTAAGTATTTTATTTTATGTCGTTCTTTAGTCACAGGCAAGCCTCCATAATTAATTACATCATAGGAAATGAGATTTCTTAAGAATACTCTCGATTAAAGTAGTCAATCAATTATCTCCAAATATCTCAAAGTTAGGCTATCAATGAATTGATTATTTTTAGGAGATCAAGTGGGAATGTTCAATTAGAGAGACTTATTTTTGGGATCCAACGAAAAATAAGTAGAGATAACTCATGATACTAGGAAGCTTAGTGAGCACTCTAATCTATCATATGATGGGGATTTATATGTTTGAAAGTGAGAGATTGTTTTAATTTGAATTGAAATTTTTATTAGAATGTTAGAGTTTACAAACCATCAATATAAGGTTGTGAAAATGCCTAAGAAGTGCGGATTTATACTCGTAGCCCAAAGGAAACAAGCAACCTCAAATCCTAAATCTATGGAGCTTTAACAGAAGCTAGAGCACAACCTAAATCTAAGTGAAAAGGGGACATAATAGTTTACCTTCACAAGAAAGACTAAAGTCGTCCGACTCTTCTGGACTTATAACCGTCTAGAGTGGCCGCAAGTTAACACCTCCTATAATTCAAAATCATGTAGATCGGTCTTATGAACTTGCAAGATAGCTAGGCTTGTTATTTAATTTGGAAAGAGACTAGAGTCCTAAACTCGCTCCTTAAGAAACTAGATCATGAGTGGCATGAGTATATGACTTAGTTTAAATACAAAATTCTATAAATTTTTATATCATTTTGACAGAATATTTTGGACAAAAGCTTGAGATATTTTATGCCTAAATGCATGATGAAATTGGATTATTGGTCAAATAAGAGAGAAAGAGGGGAATCGCCATCATGTGGGAGTGCTCTCATAGGTCAAGCATTCCCTAAAGTGTAAGAATGGAGACCTTCATTAGTTCAATAGTGAAATAATATTGTATGCATGTTGTTAGACATTCAACATTCAGCTAAGGGGTTGTTAAATCTTTTAATTTTCTTGATTAACAGCCTAAGCTTTAGAGTGAGTTTGAAAGTTGGTTTAAAATTTAGTTATAAGTTGTTAATTGAGTACAAAAATTAATTTTATCATAAGAGCCTATAGCATCCAGGCCGCACATTTAAATATCATGTTTTAAGAAACTATGGAGAAGATGCAATTATATTGCGCAATCTAAACACAACAATAATCATTCATGTATAAATCCTGTAAAGGAATAAAAGGCTGATGCGACCGGGTACCGCCGTACACCCCGAAAAAGATAAAATTAGGTAGCCAAGCTCTACCCTTATGCAACCTAAATTACAAAAAAATAATTACAAGTGAAATTAAATTAGATGTTGCGGGGATCTTCATTCCTTGCTTTTTTTTTCATTTGTCTTTCTTCATTCTCTTGATTTGATTATGCTCCAAGGTTTCATAGAGCCTCCCAGGACTATGCCTTCTAGCCACTGCTCATCATAAACCCCATAGCACTAATTTAAATTCATATTGCAAATTTACATATTTATGGAAAAGTAAAAATCTCACTACACTTGCAAAATAGATGTTAGCTAACATACATACATCCCATGCAATTATATTTTAAAATTTAGACTTAGCACCCTGTACATGGGTAACCAAGCCCACATGTCATAATCATGAATTATGCTTAGAGACATGAGCAACCTGCAAGTAGAAGCATTTGTATTTATTTTAGCAGCCCCATTATAATAATCCTTTGCAGAAAACAATATTAGGCTAACAACGGCTTAACATCTAGTCTAAGAATCATAATCCTAACATCCAGTCTAAAAGAATACATCATAAAATAAAACACAATATCATTACATACACCGTCCTAACTTAAAGCTAGAAGTGATGACTTAGCATTCTAATATGTGTGCTTAGGCTTAATATGGTATGTCTTAGCTAGGCTTTAGAATTTCAAATGGCTAATGTTTGGAATTTTTTAAGTTAAACATGAAGGATTATTTTATTTTAAGTTATTTAGAGGATTTGCAAGTTTTAATTTTGTATTTTGTTTATTCCATTTGATATTCACTTAGCAACTAAGTATTATAAAGAGAAGAAAGAGGCTTAACCTTTTTCATCCCTACCACAAGTTATTTTTTTAAAGGTATATTTTTATGATTTAATTTTTTAGTGAATGATTTATTAAATATTTTATTAATCCTAAGTTTGGGTTAACCTTAAAGAATTATATCCAGCATGAAAGACATCTTAAGACTAATACAATTGAACTACCATCACATAAAATATATTGAACCATTCATTTTCATCACTTATAACATGCATATGATTTAAGGCTTAATATACTTACACATGCAATATATTTTTGACACACTTACATGATTATGAATGCATATATTTTGGTATGAAAGAGGGATCCTCATTCTTTAGTTAAATACACATACACATGTATAAAAGATCTAAGCAAGTATGTGTCATTGTTTAAATCAGGGAAGTGAGATAATCAATGACCTCTATGGGGCTACTTAAAGCCTCATATTCCCGGGATGTTTAGACTATATACTTGCTATTCTTAAATACATATGAATATATACACAACTATGAGAATGAAAATCATGCAAAAAAGATTATATTTTGTGAGTTATTTATAGATGTAAAGTAAATCTTTATCCAAATTCCAGCACATGCACACATATGAATGAAATCAAGTAAGTATGTGCCGTATTAAATCAGGGAAGTGAGGAAATCTAAGACCTCATTGGGGCTACTTAAAGCCTCATATTCCTGGGCTGTCCAGGCTATATACTTACTATCATTCAAACACATGAGAACATATGCATAAACATAAGAAAGAAAGAAAAACTTTAACATGCTTAGGCCATAAGCATATGAAGATCCTATGTAATATTCATATCCAACATCAATTTAACTTTTCATTTATAAATTTGAAAATAATTTTAGAATTTATTAGTGATAATAGTTATACATACAATATGATTAAATCAATAGATGCAACTTACACATATATAAGTATATTCATTTGATTATTTGATTTGAAAAGACATGATTGCATGATGAAAATGACATATAACATTTAGGATGATTGAAAAGGAATAATTGAACAACTCCACATAATCCATTCAACTACACTAATTCCTAAGGACAATCACATCAAATAAAATCACTTAATGAAAATCAAAGCTTCTTATTAACTTTGATTTTTAGATTTAAGTAATTAATCTTAAAGAGGAAAAACATTTTCTATTTTATCCCTTCCCATGTTGGTAATTTAGTGTGTTTAAAGAGAAGTAATTAAGTGGATTTTATGAATTAATTAAGTTTGAATCATTAAGCAATCCATTTGAGTACTCTTTCCTATACTTCTTTAATTTAATTAACACTTATTCATGAGCCTCAAATGATGTGCAAATGAGAAATTAAAATTGTAATACTTCTAAAGGACCTAATGCAATAGGCTCATGCTTAAGTGTTAATTAGATTAAGGAAATAACTAAGCTAAATACTCTTATGATTTTCCCACACCCATAATCATAATTTTCTTAAGGTCATTATGTTATTGAACACATAAAGAGGAACCCATGAATTGAATGTTAATTATCTGAAGTAATTATCATTTCAATTTGATTTGATTTTATTATTAATTGCTTAATTAATTTTTTAATTAATTTATGCATTAATTAACCATCTTAATGAGATAAATTTGGGAAAATAATTAGGAAAGGAGTCTTAATCACTTTCCTCGCCATCTTACAATTAATCAGTGATTAATGAAGTTTAATTAATTAATTTTTAATGTTTGGGATTTTAAATAATTATTAAATCACTTAATGAGGGTGATTAGGGTTTGAATTTCAAATTCCCCTAATTACCTAGCCAATAAATTCCAAGAAAATTATGGGAGATAAATGACATCCCATTAAATCAACATGTCAAGTTTGGGATTAATTGCCCAAGTGATTAATGCTTAATTAAACTAATTAAGGAAAAATTCAAACTCTGATTAAGCTATATTCATTATTCAAAACTTAATAAAATTATTTTTATTAAAATCTCCTTTGTTTACCCTTTTCCAAAATGAGTTTATTTGTATTTTTTTAAGTTTTCTACAATTAGTTGTGAATTTTTAAAGTTCAGGGTGATTAAATGTCATTTTTAAGCCTAATTAATCCCTAATCCCATCAGCCCCACGTAGGAACTGACGTGGCACCGCGGGATTGGCCAGTTAAATCATCTAACATGGCATGTTGAGTAACAACAGGACGCTCATCCTGAGTCGATCTCGATCTGGGGATTAATCACATTCTTATAGAATTAAAATTAAATAATCTAATTGGATTAATCACGATCGTTTGTTCCAATCACACGGAATGGACTTCGGATGATCCTTCGTCCCTCGAGCGATGTAAAATGGACATTGTTTGCCCTCCTCTGCTTGATCTGAGCTCGTCGGAGCTCGTGAGGCATCGAGATTGACTCCAAAAGCTTCAAGGGATATATCTAAGGGGGTCCTACGGTAGGAAATGCACCAAATGAATATTTTCTTCATAAAAGATTAACAACTTAGGGGATTTCTATGATTTGCTGGAATTTACTTTGCTGGAGCTCAGACCAATGGTCCAACAACCGATGTAGCTTCATCTTGAAGAGACGAAGCCCTACTAAGAAACTCATGCCTTGCCTCCCCGTTGGTGGTTCTGTGAACTAAGTATTGTCAGAAGTGTCGTTGGAGTGGGTCTAGGGATGGTCTCCGATGCTCAAATCGATCAAGGATCGATTCATTTTGCGGAGCTTGGGGAACGTGTGGATGATGTTAATTTGAATTTGATTGAGTTTGAGTAGGGTTGGATGGAGTGGAAGCTGCTTTCAGTTTGGTGTCGCCGGTGATGGGAGCTCAAGGGAGGTTGGGAAAACTCTAGGGAAGTTTATTTCCTCACTTTGAAGCTCTGATGATGTATGTGTGTAGCTTGGAATGAGATGGGGAGGAGTATACCCTCCTCCCCATGGAATTGGACGGTGGGGATTGGCTCAGCATTTGGCATACGTTCGGCCGACACAGGCAGTCGAGGGTGGGATGGTTGAGGTGGAGCTCCTTGAGTGGTTGAGGGTCAGTCACAGGCTGAGGTGGAGTGTCCTTGCTCCCCATGGTGAGCCAATGAGGAGGCTTAGGTTAGCTCACCTCCTTTGACCCATGGTTAACCTAACCAACTTTGGGTCCGGTTAGCCAGTGGGTCAGAGGACCAAATTGAGCTTTAGGTGGCTACTGAGGACAAAGGGGTAGGTGAGACAATTCAAATGGGGATTTTATCCCATTTGGAGGGTTTACCCAATGAGGCTTAGCCTAATTCAAGTCCAAAGTGAGTTAGGTTTGATTTGGGTTGACCCATGGTGACCCAAGGATGGGTCATGCTAAGTTTGATTTTGGGCTTGGTTTGAACGGGTTTTGCTCAATTTGACCCATGTAGGTCAAATTGGGTGAAGTTGAGTTAAGTTGACCAATTGATCAAATTGGGTCAAACCAAGGGTCGAGTCATGTTCAAATGATGATTTGGGATGTTTAGGATCAAATGGTTTGATTTGATTTAAAGTGGATTTGGATTTGGCTCATATGGGTTCATATGGGTCAAATGGGCTAAGTTGATAAATTTTGTCAAATTGACCAAATTGGCTTGGGTTAGGTGTTGATTTAGGTTCAATTGATGATTTGAAGATGATTGTAAGTGTTGATTTTAATTAATTTGGATGTGTGAATGATTTAGATCAATTTGACCATTTAGGTCAATTTGGGCTAAATGAGCCAATTGGGTTGACTTGGTCAAATTAGGTTCAATCAAGGGTTTGATCATGTTCAATAATCAATTGATGATTGATTAGAGCCATTGGTTTTAATCAATTTGGATTAAATGTAGGTTTGGCCCAATTTAGCCCTTTAGGCTAACTTGGGTCAAGGGGTAAATTAGACTTGGTTTGGCTTGATTGATGGTTGAATCATATTCAAGGATCAATTTATGATTTGTAGGAATCATTAGTTTTAGTTGATTGGGTTTAGAATGGAGTTTGGTTCAATTTGGTTGTAGGCTAATTGGGTCAATTTGGGACAAGTGATCAAATTAGCTTGATTTGACCCAATTGATTGTAATTGGACAATCAAGGGTGATCAATAATCATTGTGGAAGAAATTGAATGGGTTGGTTCAATCCAATTTAGGTTGGATTAGAGTTTGGCTCATTTTGGTTCTTTAGGTTACTTTGGGTCAAGTGGACCAAATGGGTCAACTTGAGTTGGATTAGGTTGAATTGGGTTGAAATAAGTTTGATAATTGATTTAGAATTGATTGATGTATTTGATTGTAATTGATTTGGATTTAATTTTATTTTGGCTCATTTGGACATTTTGGGTTCAAATGGGCTAGCTTGGGTTAGTTGAATTGATTTGGTTTGATTGGCTTGATTGTATGCTTTAGAAGAGTTTGAAATGATGATTTGAATTGTCGGAATGCTTTTATGAAGATCAATTGAGTTTGGCTTAATTGAAGGAGCTTTGGGTTGGATCCATAGGATTGGATCATTGGATTAAGATGTGTTTGGGTTCAAATCATTTTGGCTTAGAGCTTGAATATGAAATGAAATCCAATTGGATTTGATTATATTGATTGGAGGTTGGATCTGAATGAGTGAATAGGTATAGGTCATGGGTCAGGCCATAGGATAGGTAGGTTCCCTATTGGTCATAAGGTATAGCTTAGACTATGGTACACCTCCCTAAGTCTCTAGACTTAGGTTTAGTGTTCACCTAATCACTAGAAGTGTCCTATGGCTAAGGGGATTCTAGTGTCTACAAGACTCCTAAGTCTAAGGATGGATGAGTCAATCCTCACTCCAAAAGTGAGGTCAACATATATATATATATATATATATTCACACTCACACATATATTTCACCATATCCTTCATAAAAAATAACTTAATTTGCTTTTGATTAAAGTTTTTAAAAACTAATCACTTTTGAAGATTAGTTAATTGTAATACAATTATATTTTGTTGATACTTTATCCAAAGATGAGATCAAAATATTGGCACAATCCTCTTTTTTTTTTTGCCACCAAATTTATAGTGCTATCTAATATTGAGTTGAGATTCAATTTTCTTGATCCTATATTATGATAGATATTTAAGTATTAATGAGGAGTTTGCACTTATATATAATAGTGGAAGGAACCATCTAATACAAATTTTTATGCAGATAAATTTTGAAGGTCATGAAATTCAAATCTTAAGATCTCTTAAGTATGACTCTTTGAAGTTTACAATTAATTTGATCTGTTAATTTCCATTTTATGGAGGGTTTATTGTCTCTTTGATGACTGCTAAAGAAGTGTGTAAAGTTGTTTTAATAATAATACATCAATATTCTTTTACTATTTATTTTGAAAGTAAATAAAATGTCCTGAAAAATAGACATTTGGAAAACCATGAAGTTCATTTGATATGTTTTGTGAGTAAGAAATAACATCCTTTTAAATAAGTAAAATGCATCTATTGAGAAGAATCTACATATTAATTAGTTTCAAACATGGTCTCTATAATTAAGTAACTTTATTTTGGGACTAACATAACTCCAGTTCAAATCACAAGGTTGCATTGATCCCATTGACACATGTTATACAAATCATCAAATCCCTTGTCAACATGTTGGTACAAGTTCTAATATTTTTCATAGTTTTCATTCTATTGATAGTGATCACTTGATAGTCATTGATAAGAGTGATAAAATTACATTAAGAATTTCAAGTGGGAGCTCTAGTTAGAGTGATGATTAACATGAGCTATCAACTATGATGTTAATTTCCATTCTAACTTTTCATAATAAGAGCTCATGATATCCCATTTAATTAGAACTGTTGATATGAAAGATCATATATTCTCGATATTATTCATGTGTTTGTAAAACTACCAGAGAATGAGATGTGAAAATTACATTCGATAGCTACATAGTGAAGCCATTATCATCGGAGAAAATTCCATTCCTGATAAGTAATTGGAAAGCAAGTATTTCCTTGGAAAGAAATAAACATTTGGCCTTAAATGGCTGTTCTATAATTAATAATGTGGAGTTCAAGATATAATTATCAAATGGAAAGAGGTTGACAATGATAATCATGAAACATGATCATCTTACTTGACCCTACATGTGGCATCTAAATGCTAGTTCCAGCAAACAATTGGATGAGGCTTCGAGAATCTCAACTTTAGTAGTTTTATAAACATATAATCATCCAGTGATGATTGATGAACATAAATAATGCAACTCACACTTTATTGGCTATTTTATATTTTTTATTATTAGATACTACATAGATTTAAAATCAAAAGAGATTATAAGTTAATCGAAAGGGATTATAAGTTGAATGGAAGCAAAATTTAATTTTAGAATATCTTATATGATGATCTAATATGCAAGACGTAAGACTATTTTCTAGATATCTTGGGAGACAATTTGGAGAGGCTAAATCAAAAGAGAAATATTAAGGGGAATGAAGCAAGATCTAACACAATTGAGTTTTTTTTTGTCCTCTTTATTGGTTTTCATGTTGAGTTTTATTCTTATAATATATTTTCTTTAAGCATGAACTAAATCTATTTTCTAGCGATTCAATGTTGCTAGATGGAATAGTTAGTATAATTTTAATAAAGTTTTTGGAGTTTTTATTTTTCATTGATTAACTCATATTTCATTATGTGTTTTATTTGTCTATTGATTAATCCATAATCAATTGATAGTTCAAGAGACCAATTTCAAATCAAGAGATTAAAATGGACTCATGCTAAATTAGTTACTATAGTGAATTATAGGTTTGAGAAAATTGCTTTGAACCTAATTAGTTAGTCCTTTTCAAATCCTCAGCACTTCAATAATTTTTCTCGCATTGAATATAGCATTAAGAGGTAAAAAAGGTGGTGTGAGTGAAAATAGTATGTCCTAAGATTTTGAAAGAATGTGCTACGTTGATTGGATTTCAATAAAATATTTTGAAAACTCAATATTAGTTTTGAAAACACATAATAAAATTATTTAGGTAAAATATAATCCTTAGAGTATAGTTTCCAAAACTCAAAGAATCTCCTTAATTTTCTTAATCGTTCTTTCTATTTTAGTTTAAGTTTAGTTTGTTTAGACCTATGCATTAACCCATTTGGACCATTTGAGAAGTAATAAGTCCACTCAAATTTTTTTTATAAATATTTTTGCATTATTTACAAATACTTTTTGCACTAATGCATTTTTTATGTAATTTTAAAAATTCTTACATGCTTAATGCGCAAAATGGGTTTAAGGAATTTGAAGGCACAAAAAGTGTATTTTAGAAGATTAAGCATCGAGAGATTAAGCTTGGTGCCTAAGAACTAAACTCATCCAATGCCCTAATTTCTAGTTGGGCTTTAGCCACACATAAATTAACCAACATGCAGTAAGTTAAGTTCCTAAGGGCCCATCTTCTAAGGATTTTAGATCTACAAGACAAAGAACCCAATATATAATCACCAAGAAGGGCACTAACCCCAATTTTTCCATAATTAATAGCCTTATATTGAGAAAATGAATCAAGGAATACTTAAGAGATATTAAGAAAACATTTGAAGAATTCTTATTCTATGTTTTAAAGGACTTTTGGAGGAGTTCTTAAGAATGGCAAGGGCAAGAAGACAAGGTGAAGTAGAGTGAGAGCCAACAAAATTGAGTTCTTTTACTATCTTTAAGTTTTAATTTATGTTTAAAATCATCTATTTTCATGTTTTTATGAATTATTATTAACTAAACATCTCATTCTAAGAATTGATATATTTTTATTAATTTTAAATTTAATAGATTATTAAAGAGCTTTTATGCTTTTATAATTCTTGTGTATTTCATCACATGCTTTCACACCTATAAACTAATTGACCATATATTAGTAGTTTAGAGTTTCATTCAAGAGAGTGAACTCATAGTGGATGAAATATCAAGATGGATTGTAGGTTAGAGATAACAAGATTGCATTTGTGTAATGATTTTTATTTTCTTGTATATTTAAACAAAATTAAAAAAAAAATCTATCATTGAGAGATGAAGAGGTTGTGCAGTAATATTAGAGACTTTATAATTTTGAGAGAAAAACATGCTATACCTTAGACTAGATTACATGAGTTTTTTTTTATCTCCAAAATTTTAATAATTGAACTAATAAAATTATTTTATCAAACCAAATCCTTAGACATTATCCTGATTTATTACAACACAAAGTTTTTGTCATTTTGATAATTAATATTTTTTATTTAAATCAACTCAATTTCATTAATTAGCAATCTCATATTCTATGAGATAATATCTTAATCACTCATTATTAGTGTGAATTTATACCCTTGCACATGCCTATTTTGTAATAAAGTTTTAGTGTCATTATTAGGGATTGTGTATAATAATCTTGATACTAACCATTGCTCATAATGTACATATTATTCTTGTGGAGAGCCATCACTACCCTTGAATTCTAAAATTAAAAGAACTTTTTTTAAGAAAGCATTAGAAGAAAAGACAAGCCATAAGGGCACTGTCATTCGCTATGATAAATCATGAAAATGGTGTCGTAATTTGAGGTTACACACTACTAATGGTGCATGGCCTACCCCAAGTGATTGTTAAGTCTAAAGTACAAGCCAATAATTTTTAGATCAAACCTATAATCTTACATATGATTTAAAGCTCTTAATTTGAAAGCATGGCTATTGAAGACTTGAATGTATATGTCACCGATTTTTTTAGAGATTTATGACACTTTTAAATGCAATGTACTTTTGAATGATTTAATTATATTACGGTTGTTTCCATTTTCGCTCAAAGATCAAGCTAAGTGTTGGTTAAACTCCTTTTTGAGTGATTCAATAATAAACTGGGATTATTTGGTAAAAAATCTTAATAAATTAGTTTTCACATTCAAATACAATAAGAATTCACATTGAGTTTTAAAGTTTTATGTAGATAAAAGGATAAACATTGTATAATGTCTATAAGAGATTTAAGACTTATTAAGATAGTGCTTACATAATGTGCTACTAAAGTAAATGCAAGTTCAAACTTTTAATAATAGTTTAGTAGTGCTATGAGGACAATGATAAATTTTTCATATGATATGATATTTTAAGCAAGGCACAAGAAGATGGTTGTGATCTACATGAAGAAATGGTCATGAACACTTTGTGATGGCCTAATGAATGTGTGATATTGAAGAAACTTATTGTTGTAGTTTAGAAGTAGATCTAATAATAGAACTTATTGCTTAAGCTACTTTGCAGATAAAGAAGCTAAATATATGTTTTTATTAATGTTGTACAAAGTCTTATAAATTTTTATAATTTACATAGAGTTGATCATTTGAGCAATGACTATTAGGCAAGTAATTTGTTCACACAATCTCATTTTGAATAAGCACACTTCATACAAAACTAAAAAAAATGCTAGCAATTATAATTCAGTATAGAGGAATCACCCAATTTTTTTTTTAAAAGTGCAGTTAAGCTATATAATAGTTAAGTAGCTTTGAACCACCCAGACTCTCTTTACAATAGGCTATCATTAATAAAAAAAAGTAGAGGCTTCTTAAAGGAACTAACACACAACTTATGCTTACACTTACGACAACTCAATTCATGACACAAATGGATACTACTCTATAAAGGCTAGATGCCTCAATTCAATGTTAAGAAATGATAATCCATATATTGAAGTGTGGTTTGGACAACAATCATAGCTGTTAATTAATGATAATTTCAGTATTCTCTCAGGCAACATTGAGGTGAATTCAATGGTGCATGTTATGGCTATCACTTTAAGAAATGACAAATAACTAATTAAATTTGAGGGCTAGGAAAGACCTTGTTTTGAAGAAATTGACAGTTAAAAAAGAGGCATGGTCAAAGTTATAGCTATTTCTTAATAGTCCATTGATGGGGATGACATGCAAAGAGTAGGATGTCACAATGAATGGAGAAAAAAGAGATGCTTCACTTATCTTTCACTCATCAAAGTGGAAGAAATATGAAGCTCTTCCACTCACCAAAGTGGAAAAGATATCAAGAAGTCCTGCTCACTCAAGTAGAACTGCAGTGAAGGATCACCAAATCCCTCGGATGACCAACCACCAAGCTCCAACTAAAAGAATTTTCACTCAATATAAATTAAAAAAAAATAAGTTAGAACCATCATTTTGTAGTGCCAAGGTGTCACAAATCAGCATCGTGACACCATAGTCCAACGTTGAGGCACCATAGACCAGTGCCAAGGCACTAGCTTCTCTATCCCCAAATACTAAATATTATAGAATGCATCGCCAAGGCACCAAAAAAGTAGTGCCTAAGTGCCAGAAAGACACCTATGCAATTTAGCACATGAAATCACAGAATTTTAATAGCAATTCTTATACAACACTTAAACATGATTAACTATACCAATTACTATATAATACAATACATGAAATATAAATCCATAACACATAAAGTCTAATAAAGTCCTTAAGTTCAAGCTTTGGTTTGGAACATTGTGACAAGTCATTTCTTCCTTTAATTTACTACATGAACTCCCTCGGACCTCAAAGAACTCTCTTAGAAGAGTTAAGATTTTGAAAGTCTTCAAAAGTTCAAGGGCGAAGCTTTGTAGTTCTTCTAAGTCATCCAGTATCCTCACTTGGTGGTTTGTCTTTCCACCTGACTAAGAATCTCTGATTGGTACTATCATATATGGGTGTCTCAACTACGATGATGTTTTCTAGCTCAAAGAATGTTGGCTAAATAGGTACCTACAAATACTTTCTATCTTCCCCTATAAAGCATCATCTTACAAATTTAGAGGTTTGATAACTCCTTTAAAAGATATCAGATCTTTCAAATTAAAAATATAGCTAATAAACATGTGAGAGGATAGTTCAAGAACATAAGCATTAGTATCAAGTTTTCTAATAATTTTAAATGGCTCACATGCTCTCCCTTGTAACTTTTTATAATTGGTGAAAGAAAAGCTCTAAAGATGGATACGAACCAATACATAATCACCTACCTCATATTCCTTAAAATTTTTATCTTTACTATTTTATTTAGCATTTTTAGCATTTTGTATTTGTAGTTATTTTCTTATATTTTTATGAATGCTATAAAAATAAGATGTAAATGTATATGCTAAATAAAAAAAAGCACGAGTAGATGTATTAGCTAGGTCAATAGATATTTTATGGTTATATCCATAAACTATTTTGAAAGGTGATTTTTGGGTTGTTCTAGATATATAACTATTATATGTAAATTTAGATGTAAGTAATGTTAAAACCTAGTATTCAAAAATTTCCTCAATTAAGCACCTTAGTAGATTTCTTAATGTCCTAGTGACTACTTTTGTTTGTCCATCAATTTTGGATGAAATGCAGAGAAGAATTTTAGTTGTATTCCCATTAGTTTCCATAAGATTTTCCAAAAATAGGATATAAATTTGAAGTCTCAATCAAAACTATAGTATATGGGACTCCATACAACCTAATAATTTCTTTAAAAAAATAATCTTGCTATGTGAGTTGCATCATTTGATTTTGAATAGGGTATGAAATGTGACATCTTAGAAAATCAATCTACAACAATAAATATACTATCATGTCCAAAAGGTGTTTTAGGTAAACCTAACTTGAAATCTATGGATAGGCCTTCCCATGGTCTATAAGGAATAGGTAATGAAATGTAACAATTTGCCCTTTGTTTGACAATTTTAGCTTGATAATAAGTGTAACATTAGGCTATGATATGTTCAACATCTTTTCATAGAGAAGACCAATAAAATATTTGTTCGATGAATATTTGGATCTTTAATTTACTAAAATATTTTGATATACCTCATGAATGTAATTTAGAGATAAAGAATTTTTTGAGAGATATTTTGAGAATGCATAATTACTTGTCTTTGTAAAGATATCCATCTACAATGATAAATGAGCTATCAAAATTTAAGAGCTTAGATTCATGTCCTAAGTATGTCATATGGAAATCAAGGTAAATTTTATAATCTTCTTTCAAAGTTTTCAATTCAGGGATTTGAAATTCATAAGATGAAATCATAAGAGATACTCTATATTAAATGTATGCTAGTTTATTTTCTATTCTAGGTTTGTGTTTAAGCACAAAGGGAAAGTCTTGAAGGTATTTGACCCATTTAGCCTGTCTAAGATTTAGTTTTTTTAGTTAATAAACTTTAGAGCTTGATAATGAGTATTCAAAATAAACTATTCATTTAATAGATAATGCCTTTAATTTTTAAGAATTTGAATAATCACATAAAATTCTTGATCATATGCAGAATATTTTTGCATAACATCATTTAATTTTTCACTAAAAAAGTAATTAATTAGTTTTCTTCACTTAATATGCCACCAATTTCAATACCTGATGCCTCACAGGTTACTTCAAATACTTTACTGAAATCAAGAAGTCTTATGATACATGAGAAAGTCATAAGAGTTTTAATTTATCACATAACTCTTTTAGCATCTATGGTCCATGTAAACTTATTGCTTTTTAAGATGTCAGTGATAGGAGCTACAATAGTGCTGAAATTTTTTATAAAACTCTAATAAAAAGTTGTTGATCCATTAACATTTCTAACATCAATAAAAGATTTTGGAATTGACCAATCTATAAAAGACTTATCTTTTTATTTGTTAGCTTTTAATCCCTCAGTAGATATAATGTAACCTAAGAGAATAACTTCACTTTGACAAAAAAAATATCTCTTAAGAGTTATATATAGTTTTGCTGCTCTTAAATTTTCTAAGGCCATTCTAAGTGATGTATGTGACTTTTCATCTAGGTTATAGATAATAATATCATCAAAATAAATCACAAAAAATTGATCAATAAAAGGTTTCAATATAGTGTTCATCAGTCTCATGAATGTACTAGGTGCATTTGAAAGATCAAATGACATGTTTAATCATTTATAAAGACCATCAAGAGTTCTGAACACTATTTTCCATCCATCATAAGGTTTAATCCTTATATGATGGTATTCAACTCTCAAATTAATTTTAGAGAATAAAGATGAGCTCTTGAAATAAGATCTAATATGTCGTCCAACATAGGTATAGAAAACCTGTATTTTATTGTGATCTTATTTACTACTTTGCTACGAATACACATCCTACTAAGTTTAATCTTTCTTAAGAGTTAAAAGAGCAGGTACACCATAATGATTAAAACTTTATTAGATAAAACCCTTCTCCAAGAGTTTATATACTTAGCATTTTAACTCTGCATGCTTTATTAGATTCATCTTATAACGAGGTAACTTATGTATCTGTGAATTAGGAATTAGATCTAGAGCATGTTGTATTTCCCTTAATGGTGGTAGCTCATTAAGTAAGTCTGTGAGAAAAAATAATGACATCACATATAATTTAAAATTTTTTTACTTAGGTAATCAAATACATCATTACGGGATAAACATATTATCTCAAAAAATAAACATGTTATCCTATAATGGGCTCAATAACTTAATAAGGACTTCTCAAGCTAATGGGTCTTTAATATTCTTGAGATTTTTCTTCTAAACTATATGGAGAAGTAGAACAAGGTTTTTTTTTATATCGGGCTCATAGTTTCCTATAAGGGAAAGCCCTTATAGTTAGTTACATCCTAAGAGGAAGGGAATTAAACCTAAGAATACTCTTAATTAAGAAAATTAATTTTTATTTCTATAGATTTTAAAGCTTGTCTTAAAATGATTATTAATTTAAAATTCAACAAGGAATGCTTCTAAGGTGAAGAGTTCTTTTCTGAGGCCAATAGGGATTAAGTAGAAAATGTTTATAGATATTGGGATGCCTAATAAGAATTTCAACTATCATATCATTGGGCTTTACATATCTGAGATTGAATTTAATAAAGTTTTGAATTGATCTTTTATTTGAAATTTAGAACCTAGGTTATGACCACACAATACTATAGAAATGCCTAGTAGTTGAAGACTCCAATATGATGCTTCATAACTTAAGTCTATAATGCTTCTAACATAAGTCAAAAGATCGACCTATTGTAATTTCTAAAAATTATTGGTTCTTTTCATACTAGAGAAAAATGAATATATCATTGACACTTCTGGACTTATTACACTTCTAGATGGGTTACTGGCTAACACCTCCGAAGCCATTTTGAAAACCATGATTCTAGTCTTATGTATGCAAGATGATTAGGCTGTTACAATTATGAGGAAAGCTAAGAACCTAAACTCACTCCTTAACCTTAAGATAATGTTTGTCATGTTATACACCTAGCTAATGTAGCAAATTTCATCTTTTATATAATTTGACTCATAATTTATTTTAAACTTTGGGTATACAATTTATGTCTACAATAAGATGCTGTTAGAAAGACAATATGGGCCAAATTAAAATGAGAAGGCACACTTTCCTAGGAAGGGTGGTCATCCACAAAGGTCAGATGCTCTCTTATGTGCAATGGGTGAAACACCCAATTCAAGAGAAATGAACAATATGCTCTCATGGTTCGCAATAACTAGTTATTTCTAGTTGTTCTTTTAAGTTATGCCAAGGGCTTTAATTAAAGTGAGATTATGAGTTTTTTTATTTCTTATATTTAAGTTAATAGTGGGATAGAAAATTTAGTTTTCCTAGGAGTCTAACGTTTTCACGCAATTTCATCACAAAAAAAAAATCTAAAAAAAGCATGCATTTTTATTACGCACCATATAAATCAAGCCAAATTAAATTAATAAAATAGGCCAATGTGGTCGGGTACCGCTTTACACCCCAGAAGAAAAGAAAAATGGGCAATCAGCTTGTAAAGTCATAGGGGACCACTGGCTGGTAAAGTCAACTCCTACTATTCTTAGACCCTGTAGATCTTAACCTAATTCTAGGCTCAAATTATATTTTAAAATTCTAAAATAAATTCCTAATATCTGTAAAATAAATGTTAAGAAATACATACAACACACTAATAATTTATATTTCAAACATACGGGTTTAGCACCAGTGTTTTCCAAGCCCATTTATCCTATTGGGTTATGCTTATGGACTTAAGTAGCACATACGAGTAATAATATTCATTTTATTTTTATTATTGTGGTCCTTTTAAGCAAAGCCGCCTATAGAAAATAATATTAGCCTAAAATGAATGTCATAATATTCAGACTAGCGAGCAAACAATCCTAACAATCCACTTTAAAATATTACATCACAAAATAAGAAAAATACCATTTCACACCACATAACATCACACATCATCGGCCTAACATAAATTTAGGATCGATGACCAAATAATCTAGTGTGTAAAAGAGGGGCTTGTATGGTATGATTTCACCATAAATTTTTTTTTAAAGTTCAAGTTTAATTTGGTTTAAAATTTAACCTTTTACTTTTCATAATTTTGCTTTCATAGGTATGTGCCAATGTTAAAATAGATATTTGAGGTATCGAGACCTCCTTCGGACCAGTAGCCCTGTGATCTCGGGTGATCAGATTATATACCATATGATAGCTTATTATGAACAATTTTATTTTTAATGAATTATCTAAATTGACTTTCTTTATACTATTTTAGAATTTGTTCGGTTTACCATTGGGAAGTTTCAATTAAAATGATTTAATTGCTTTTGTATTTTATTTCAACTTGATGGCTTTTTTTTATGTTGAAGTTGAGTTTAAGTTTTAAAGAATGAAGCATATAATAAATTTTGCTTTGGGAAGATCCCATTCCATTCAACATCCTAAACTTGATAGAATGAAATTTTCATTCTAAGATGAAGATCCACTCTATGAGTTAAACTAAGAACCTAAGTATCTTAATTAATTTTTTTTTAAATTTATTTAATTTATTTGAGTTAGATTTAATTTGATTAATGTTTAGTTCTTTCCTTGAGTTTGATGTTTACATTGTTTAGTTAGTTTTAAATGTTATTGGAATTTAAAGATTTTATTCTTCTTTTATTTAAATTTCATTTGATTTTATTAATGGATCTTAGTTTAACCAATTTATAACTTTTAATTAGAATTTAGAATGGTCTCTTAAATTTCAATTAAAAGTTTGATCATTTGATTGCTTACTTATTTCAATTTGATCTTTTAATTTGGTTTTAAGTAACCTAATTTGTTTAGATTTTATATTGATTGTTTAAGATGAATATTATTGGATGTGATTTCATAATTTAGGTTTACATTTAAGTTTCTATTTATTTGATTTGATTAAGGTTCAAGACAGAAATGGTTGTTTAATTTCACATTTTTTTTATTTGATTCATTTAATTTTGATTTAATTAGTCTCATTCACTTATTTCATTTAATTAATGTTAATGTTTATTAACTTAAATGATCTAAGTTAGTTGGTTTAAGTTAATTTTTAGTTTAAGCTTATTTCAAAAGTATTGATTTCAATGTTCAAGTAGTTTATTTTAGTTAGACTTCATGACTTAAGATATTTATTGAATTTATTATGTTTAAGTTGGTTTAAATGACATCTTATATTTAGGGGCTTATTATTTAACTTAATATGTATTTTATGACTAATTAAAATTTTGATGTTTTTAATTAAATCTAATTTAAGCCTAAATTTTTAGGAATTAATTAGGCTTTTAAAATTTTTTTTAATTTCTCTTTGAAGATGAATCCATAGAGAGTTTGTTTAGAATTTTTAGATTTTTGATCAATTTACTATGATTTCTTAACTTTCAGAATGATTAATTGAATTAATTAATTCATTTAATTACCTAATTAGGTTATTTTAAAAGATTAGAAAGTTTTAGTGAGGTTTAGTATTTTCTAAAGTCTATTGATGTGTATTATGACGTCTCAATTTGATTTTATAATTTTCTTAACTTTTCTTAATTTATTATTACTTTTTTTAATTAAACTAAAGTTTTGGGGTTGAAAATTTCACATATTTTAATTTAATTACCAATAAATCTTAAGAATTTCATTTGAGTGTATTTTAACTCCAATTTTATTTCTCCAAAGTCCTAAATTAATTGGATTGATATTTTGTGTTTAATTAGGGTTTAATTAATTTTAATTTAATATAAATTAATCTAAAAATTGAAGATTTTAGGTTTAAAAGATTCCTCTTGTTGAGATGAATCCATAGAGCTCTTTTTGTATTTTTTTTGTTAGATATTTTATTTCCTATGAATTTTAAAGTTTTAATATTTTATGATTTATTTAAATCTAAAAAACCAGAATTTCCTCTTTAAAACAATCAAGGCATGTGGCGCTGACGCATCATCACTTTACACATGGTGATGTGTGATTAGGCCACATGGGATCCACGTGGATCTCGAATTAATATGGCGATAGAGACATGGTTTTATCTGGGCCGTCTAATTTTGATGGGACAGCTCCATATCATCCCATGATTTTCTTAAGAGATTTAATCAATTGGTCCAACTAAATCCTAGTCATTCATTTGAATTAGAAGGAATGGACGGCTACAATTCCATCTCATTCATCTGCAACGGCAACCCAGCACTGTTGGGTTTTTGCGACTAATATCAGATGATACTTGCAATGAAATAATGAGATTTCTATTATAAAATGATCAGGGCATAATTTCGAAGGGATCTATATTGTTTGATTGATCCTAAAACTAGTTTCTTTTCACAAACGACTGTTGACCTCATTTTTGAATTGAGGTCAAGAAATTAAATGATTTATAGCTCTAATGAATTATTCAAATTTAAGTCTTTTCAAATTAATTTGTTGATCAATGCTAACAAATCATGAGATAATTTAACTTAATCAAAACCTATTAGAGCTATCTTAAATTGTAATACATTGAAGTTAAAGTTCAAGTTTAGTTAAAAGATCATTCATGACTTTAATGAGCTATTTGAATCAAATGCAATTTTAATCAAGTTTAAGCCTAAATTAAATTAAATCATGATTTGAATGTTAATTCACTAATATATATATAACAACTAAATTTAATTTAACTTACACAATCCATTTGAAATCTAAAATGAAATACAAAAGTGTGTGTGTGTGCGTGAGAGAGAGAGAGAGAGAGAGAGAGAGAGAGAGAGAAATTAAACAAGGTGTAAACATCAAACAAAATTTGCTCAAAATTAAATCAAAATAATTAACTATAAGCAAATATTGTATATAAAATATATTAATCATTAAATCAAAATAATTAATTTATTAAATTATGAATCCATATTATAAATAATTATTAATCTTAATTAAAATTATTTTATTTTATACACATAACTTATAAAATTATATTTAATTCTTTACTAATGTTATTAAAATTGTATAACATTTTCAAAAGCATTTATGACAAAAAAAAAAGAGGTTTCATAAAAAAAAAAGGAAATAGACAAAACTTTTAAATTTATCTACTCCTTTCTAATTCATGTGATGTGATAACACATACAACTCATTCCAAAAATAAAAATAATAATAGTGCAATGCACCTTAGCCTAGTTTGAGATTAAATTCACTTAAATATCTCAAAATAATAATAATAATAATAATGGAATAAGAAGAGAGCATGCCTTGTGATAAAGTTTTGGCATATTGGATAAAACCTCCCACTCTTTTTCCTTGCATATAAGCTGATCGAGCTCCCTCTCTAGCGCACCTATTTCCTCCACCACTCACACTTGGACAAAAAGAAAAAAGTAGAGCCTGAAGCTACCTCTCGTAGCCAAAAAGCCCATAGAAATCCCAATAACTCCAAGTAAAAAAAAAGGCTTTTGTCCTCGCTCAAGTAGCACTCTAAACTCTCATTCTCATTATTTTTTTCATGCGGGTAACCCCCCTGCACCCACTTATTCTCAACCCAGCCGAACACACCACCATCGTCATCTGATAGTGAGCATCCCATGCAATAATAAGCCTAGCAGCCCTCCTGCCTGACCTCCTAGCAAAACTCCCATGGCCTGTAGCTCGCATGCGAATCATTCCCATCGCAATAGCCCATTTCACTCGACCGGCAAGCAACAGCCAAAGTCCTACACACACAATCTATTGCTTGCCCTCATATTTGGCTAATCTCCTCAAACAAGTGGCCTCTCGTCTCTTTTCTCATTTCTGCTCAAGTCGAACTTAGGCCCCTCACATGAAAGTTGAGTCTCTCGTTCACCTACTGTTGAAAAGCACACCAACTCCACATGAAAAGCTCCCCGTCATTGCCCAAGTAGTAGCCAGAGCCCTCTTCCGTTCTCAGCATATGTCAAAGTCAGACTTTCTTGACCTGCCTAGCTCATTGAAGCCAACCATCGAACCACTACAATATCCCAGCTCCTCCATACTAGTTTCAGCATGTTGTAGTCATTGAAGGCTTCCCTTTCTTGCTGCATGTGTGACTTAGCTCCTCTCTTTTCTTTACATGAGCAAACCTACTCATGATATCTTCCAACTGACAGTGTCAAAAATGGTGCTTTACTCTCATTTTTCTTCTAATGGTTGAACCTACCTCTCAGCCCTCCTCTAGTGGCTAAATAGACCACTTAGCATCCCTCCACTTGCCTCACAACCAACGGCTAGCCATCTCAAGTTTGGACACCCTTTTATTTTTTTTCTTTCCACTATTTGGATCATGTGTGAACCCAACACTCCATCCAACAAGCAGCTTTTCCTGCTCCCTTCCCAAATATTTTGACACTGACATAACAAACAAACAAAAAAAATCGGTGAGTAATGCATTAACTTGGTATTTGAAGCATTCGACGATGATGAAGCGTTTAAAGCGAAAGATAGAAGGAAAGAAAATGAATGTTAGCTGAAGTATTGATCCGACCCAACAAGCACCTCAACAGAGATTCGTTTCTTCCAAACGAAGCTACCTCTTGGCTGGAATCCACTAGACATTAGCTCTGGTGAGGTATAAATCCCAAACACTTAGGAAGATCTTACGAAACTTGTGTTGATGAATTAAATGTGAGTGTCATTAAGATCCAACCTTTAGACCATGTACACTTTACTTTTTTAATTCTTATGGAAAGAGTTTAGTAACAAAGTCGAGGCTATTTATTCTGCATGTTCAGAATGAATAGTTTTGATTAGGTTGAATGATGTAGTAATTTGATTACACCTATCAAATCTTAATTAATTCGTGGGTCATTTGATTTTTGATTGAATGATCACAATTAATCTAATTTTTTTTATTATTAAATTGAATCAAATCTAAAAAAAAGAAGTTAATCAATCTTTAGAATTCTCAACAAAAAAGAAAGAAATAATGTGTGATCAAACAAAATCTAAAAAAATGTGCAAAAAAATTATCATAAAATCTAAGTAAAACTTAATATAAAAAATTAACTAAACCAATAATATTATAAATATTATAATCAAATATAACAAGTTATTTGAACATAATTTATGAAAGTCAATTATAAAATCAATTTAATCCATAATTACAATATGTTGATCCTAAAGGCCAAAAAGAAAATCCAGTTATGTGACATATCTTTAATTATAATAAATTTAACTATTAATTATAATTGACTATGATTTATTTAGTTAGTTATTCATATAAAATTTTTGAGGAATTCATAACTAATTTAAATCACATTTTAAAAAATTTATAAACTCAAATCCCTTAGACATGGACAATTGAAGTCAAGGAAAATTATGAGTAAATTTGTATAATTCGTATTCTAAATATCATAATCAAATAGTTTAAACTAATCAATCAAATGTATATGAAGTCAAAATTAAATCTAAATGGTTCATAAATTTCAAGAATAAATTTAGAATTCAATGAAGAATCTTATATAAAAAAAAATTTAATTTCATATATATTTTGAAAGTAATTTGTTAACACTTATGATATAATATCATTAAATAATTGTGGTAATTTATTAAAAGTTTATGGGATATTACTAAAATTCTCTCTAATATAAAAAAATAATAATTTTGTAACAATAAAAAAATGATTGTATCATTTAATTGAATTTAAGGTGATAAAGTTAAGTTATTTTAAACTAATATATAACTAATTAATCATTTGGCTTGAAAGTCCAATATAAATCAACTAGATTTAGAAATGAACCACTAAGACATGATCGATAAAACCTAAACATGATAATCATAAAATTACATTATTTTAAATAATAAAATATTTTGCATATTTCAAATTTTAATTAAATCAAGTAAGTAATAATAATAATAATTTTGAAATGACATCAAAATTTCTATGGGATTTGTTGGGATCTCTTTCATAATCCTTTTACAAACCTTTTTGACTTTAATATATATATATATATATATATATATATATATATATATATATATATATATATATATGTAATATTTAGAATATAAAATAATATACTAAAAATAATAATTTAAAGTTATCTCAAATTTTTATGCAACATGTCCAGCTCTAGAGAACATCTTCATGATTTTAGAGATATTTTATTATTAAAATGGAATTTTATTTAATCATTTAACTAATAATAAAATAATAATTAATAATTTTAATTTTTCTTAATGAACATATTATAAAAATATACCTAAGTGTGTTTTGTGACTTTGAGATATAACACATGAAATTTGTGAAACCATTTGGATTTAAATCATAATAAAAATTAATTAAAATTCATAGTTTTGTTGATAATTAAAGCAAAACATCAAAAATTAAAATAATTAAAACTCATAAAATGCAATTAGTTTAAACTCTTAGGGTGAATCTTCATCTTTTAATGAAGTGTTCATTATATTAGAACTAGGGTGTAAAGAAGAATGGCCCCTATCCTAAGTGGGGTTTTCTATTCCTCATACTCTTCAAGATATTAAATCCAACTCCAACTTAAATTAAATTAAAATTAAAAATCTCTCTTTTAGTCATTAATCACTTAAATTAAAATTATCCAATGGTAATAAATTAAAACGCTTTTTCAAATTACAATTCAAATGTTAGAGTCTAGCTTTATCTCACCACACCAATCTTTACACGCACATTAGAATACTAAGTCACCGATCTTAGTAGTTGGTTATGCCGGTGTATGTTGTGGAGATATGTTTTATTTTGTGATGCAATGTTTTAGATTGGATGTTAGGATTTTTTGTGCATAGACTGGATGTTAGGTCCTTATTAGCCTAATGATGTTTTGTGTGTGCTTGAGGGACCTTTGTAATAATAAATGATTATAAAATACTTTTGCTTGTAGGTGTTGGTTATGTCCCTAAGTGTAATCGAATTAGGGCAAGTGGACTTGGTTATCCAAGTAGGATGCTAAGTCTAAATATGTGAAATATAATTGCTTGGTTTGCATATTTGTTTAGCTAATATCTATTTTACAAGTATAATTTGATTTTATTTTTCATAAAGATGTAATTTTTATAAGAGGATTAGGATTAGTGCTATGGAGTTTAAGATGAGTAGTGACTTGAAGGAAAAGATCTGAGAGTCCCTGTGAAGCCCGGAGCAAACTAATCCAAAGAAGAAAATAAGAACAACAATTGAATACCCCCATATAATTTATTTCACTTGTAAGATTTAATTATAATCTGGGTTGTATAAGGGTAAAGCTCGACTACTCAAATTTTTTTTTTCAAGGTGTACAGCGGTACCTGACCACACCATCCTTTTATTCTTTTATGAAAATCTAAATGTTTGATTGTTATGTTTAAATTGTGCAATAAAAATGCCATACTTTTTTATAAGTTTCTTAAAGTTTATATGTTTGATGTGTGGCTTGGATGTGGTATGCTCTTTAGGATAAAATTAATTTTTCTACCTTATTAATAACTCATAACTAAAATCAAATCACTCATAACTTCATATTAATGCTTATGTTCAAAATCAAGATAAATAAAAGATTTAAGAACCCCTTAGTTGAATGTTATATTTTATCACACCATGCATATCATATTATTTCATCTTAAAAATATAGGATCTCTACTCTTACATGATAGGGGATAGACTTGACTTGTGAGAGCAGTCCCTTGTAGTGAAGAACACCTCTTCTTGTTGATTTAGCCCACAACTCAATTTCATCATACATTCAATCATAATTATCTCAAGACTTGGTTCAAAATAATATATCAACATGGTTTAAAATTTTGTAAATTTTGCATCAATCTAAGTCATATTTTCATACAAATTATGATCTAGTCTCTCATGGAGTGACTTTAGGATTCTAGTTTTCTTTCTAATTAAATAACATCCTAACTATCTAGCATCCATATAAGATCAGACTACATGATTTTAAAGCATATGAGGTGTTAGTTGGTAGCCACTCTAGACAGTTGTAAGTCAAGAAAGGTCGAGATGTGTTCACTCTCTCTTATGGAGGTGAACCACTATATCTCATTCTCCATGATTATATTTTAGGTCATGCTTCTAACCTATGCTAAAGTATTTTTATACCCAGGTTCTGAGATAATTTGTTTCTCTTTTGCTATGAGTATAAGTTCTCATATTTTAAGCATCTCCACAATCTTGTGTTGTTGGGTTAAGTTCTAGGGCTATAATAAAATTTTAACTTGAACAAAATAAATTCTCCTATTCAAAAATTTAAACTCTCATCATAGGGTAGATTGGAGCATTCACTAGGCTTCCTAGTATCTTGGATGCTCCAAACTTATCTTCTGGAATTCATAAATAACTCATCCTATTTGAACTCTTCCCATTTGATTTCTAATAACAACCAATTCTTTGATAGTCTAGCCATAAAATCTTTGGAGACATTTGTTGACTATTATAATCGAGAGTGTTCTTAAAAAACTTCCATTTTCTAGGATATTAACTATGGGGGTTTGCCACCATAGAGAACTAAAGAACCCTGCTTAAAATAAACATGCTCTATTTTATTCATGTAAAGTGGGGGAAATATCTCTGATATATATGAAGATCCATCTGCCTTATAAGTTTTTATTAGGTGATTATGTCTATTGTAGGGTGATGTTTCTATCTTTTAAGATAGTATATCATACTTTAATGTAGCACTTGATCCCTTCAATTAGTACCCCCAAAGGTCTACGTGGTATCCATATGACTCCAAATTAAAGCACCACAATGACCAACGCAAAATTAGAGGGAGGTTAGTTTCAGCCATTATGGTGTTTTAATTTTGAGTCGTAGGGACACCGCACAGATCTTAGGGGTACTTATTCAAGTGATCGGGTACAACATTAAGGTATGATGTACCATCTTGAAAGATGGAAATATCACCCTATAATAGACCTAATCACCTAATAAGGACTCCAAAGGCAGATGTGTCTTCGTATATACCAGAGATCTTCCCCCCACTTTACATGAAGAAGTAAAACAGGGTTTATTTTATGTCGAGTTCTTTAGTTCCCTATGGAAGCAAGCTTTCATAGTTAATTACATTTTAAAAAAATTAGAATTTTCTAAGAAGACTCTTGATTAAAGTAATCGATAAATATCCCCAAAGATTTCAAAGCTAGACTATCAAAAGATTAGGAATTTATGAAAGTCAAGTTGGCGAGTTCAAGTAGAAAGATTTATTTATTGGTTCCAAAAGAGGATAAGTAGAGCAACACTAATGATACTAGGAAACCTTGTGAGTGCTCTGGTATACCCTATAGTGAGGTTTTACATATTTCGAAGAGAGAGTTTTTTTTTTTAAGTTAGAATCTTTATTAGAATGCTAAGGCTTATAGTCCATCAACACAAGATTATGGAAATGCCAAAGAGGTGAGGACTTATACTCATAGCCCAAAGGAAATAAGTAGTCTTGAAACATATATCTAAGTTGCTTTAGTACAAGCCAAGAGCACAACCTAAGTCTAATCAAAGGTAAGACATAAAGGTTTACCTCCATAAGAGAGGTTAGACCCATCCCGACTATTTTGGACTTACAACTGCCTGGAATGGCCACCAGCTAACACCTCTTACACTTTAAAATCATGTAGGAAGGTCTTATGTAGATGCAAAATAGCTAGGATGTTATTTAATTAGGAAGGAAGTTAGATTCCTAAACTCACTCCCTAAGCTAGATTATGACTGGCATGAAAACATGACTTAGACTAATGCAAAAATTTATAATTTTCTTTCACCATTTTGACACGTTCATTTTGGACTAAAGCTTTGGATAATTATGCCTATGTGCATGATGAAATAAGGTTGTGGGCTAAATCAATTTGAGGAGGTGTTCTCCACTACAAAGGATCACCCTCAAAGGTCAAGCATATCCCTTATCATGCAAGAATAGAGGCCTTCCCTATTCAAGAGTGAAACAAGATGATATGCATGATGTGAGAGCATACAACATTTAACTAAGGGCTAAATCTTTTATTTATCTTGATTATGAACCTAGTGTTGACCTTACTTTTGGAGTGAGGATTCAATCTTCCCATCTTAGACTTAGGAGTCCTTTAGACACTAAAATCTCCTTAGTCATAGGACACTTCTAGTAATTAGGTGAACACTTAACCCAAACCAAAAGATTTAGGAGGATTTGCCATAGGATTAGGCTATGCCTTAGGACCAAGGTGACCTACCTACCCTATGGCCTAACCCATGACTTATGCCTAACCTTAAGTCCAAAACCAACTTCAAATTGATACAAAACCAAATCTCAAATCAAGCCAAAATCCAATTGAATCCATTCTAATATTCAAACTCCAAGCTAAAATAAAACCCATCATAATACTAAACCTATCATATGGACTTAATCCAAACCTCTTCCAATTAAACCAAAGTCAATTAATTTTCTCAAACCATTCAAATCATCATCTCAAACTCTTCCAAAATTTACAATCAAACCCATTGATCAAAATCAATTCAATTAACTTAAGTTAGCCCATTTGAACCCAAAATGTCCAAGTGAGCCAAAATATAATTAAACCTAAATCAATTGTAAACAAAGTCACAAATCAATCCTAAATCAACTTTCAAACTCAATTCAACCCAAAATCATGCCAATTGACCCATTAGGTCACGTGACCCAAAGTGACCTAAATGACTCATTTGAGCTAAATTCCAATCCAACCCAAATTGGTTTGAACCAACATATCCAAAACCTTCCATAATGATTATTGACCACCCTTGGTTGATCAATTATAATTAATTGAGTCAAGCCAAGTCAATTGTGACATGTGATCAAGTTGACCCAATTAGCCTACATGAGTCAAATTAAACCAAATCCTATCGTACATCAAATTGATTGCAACCAATGATCCTAACCAACTTCAAATCAACCCTTGAACATGACTTGACCATCAATTGAGCCAAATCAAACCCAATTGACCCTTTGATCCAAGTTCACCCAATTTGATCTAAATGGTCAAATTGGGTCAAATTAAAATCTAATCCAAATTGATTGCAACCAATGACACAAATTTATTTCAAGTTTATTATTGAATATGACACATCTAAAAATAAACACCATAGATTTTTCTGGTGGTTCTGCTGGGGAAGGTTCCTCTCTCTATCTTTAGTAGTCAATTATTGACTCCAAGCATCAATATTGGACTTATATTTTATATAAGCCCAAGATTATCTTTATTTTCATTGACACTTTGCTTATTTCATCGTTAAGCAAAGGTGACCAACATCCTTTAGGTTTTAAGACCTCACTCCAAGTAGGTCTTAAAACTCCTATTGGGCCCCCAAATAGGTAAACATAAATTAATCAAAGAAAGAAAAATAACCAAACATAAATTAAACAAAATTAAGAACCTCTTACCACTAGCTTGGTAAAGCAAGGTTCATCTAAATATTTAAAAATATTTTAATAAAATCCAAAGCAAAATAAAGAAAAATCTTTTACAAAATTTTCAAAGATCTTTTCAAAATAAAATTAATAAACCCATTTAACATAATCAAATTTGCTAAATGAGGGTTCTCTTTCAAAATCAAAAATCCAACAATAAAAAAAATCCTTTCTTCCAAAATCTTAAAATATTTTCAAAACAAAATTAACCAACCCTATTTAACATAATCAAATTTGTTAAATAAAGGGTTTCAGAATCAAATCAAAATCAAACATCAACAACAATTCCAAAAAAAAATTCCTTCTTCTAAACTTACAAGAACCATTTTTCAAACAAAATTAACTACCTCCATTTAACATAACCAAATTTGTTAAATGAGAGTCTCACTTTCAAAATCAAACCAAAATAAAACATTAACAAACAACAACAAACAAAAATAAAATCCCTTCTTCAAAAATTTCAAAACATTTTTAAAATAAAAGTAATCAACTCTATTTAACATAACTACATTTGTTAAATGAGAATTCCCCTTTTCAAAATTAAAAAAAAAAAACCAACAACATCAACAACAATCAAAACCAAAAAAACCTCTCTATCAAGATTTCCCAAATTTCTCTAAAATAATTGAACCCCATTTAACATAACCAAATTTATTGAATATGGGTTCCAACACAAAATCAAACATTAACAACAACCACAAACAAAAGCCTCTTCCCCAAAAAATTTTAAAATTTCTCTAAAACAAATGAACCCCATTCAACATAACCAAATTTGTTGAATGTGGGTTCCAAACATAAAAATAAAAATCAAAATCAAATATCAACAACAACCACAAACAAAAGCCTCTTCCTAAAAATTTTCAAAATTTCTATAAAATAAATGAACCCCATTCAACATAACTAAATTTGATGAATGTGTGTTCCAAACACAAAAATCAAAATCAAAATCAAACATCAACAAACAACAACCATCATAAAATAAAACAAAAATCTTCCCCCAAAATTTTCAAATCTCTTCAAACATTTAAACCCCATTTAACATAACCAAATTTGTTAAATAAGGGTTCCAACACAACATCAAAAACAAATCCAACAACAACAATACAATTGAAAGCAAAGAACCTCTCCTTCAAAATCTCCAAAATTTCTCCAACATGAATTGAACCCCATTTAACATAATCAATTTTTTTTGAATGTGGGTTTCAATTGAAAATCAAAATCAACAATTCAAATCAACATCAAAGCAAAGTCTAATTCGGTTCTCTTTCCAATAGTGCAACTTATATACTAGCCCATCTTTTTTCTTCCTTCTTCAATCAGCTTCCCAACCATATCTTCCAGCAAGTTGATCTTTTCTTTTTCTACTTGTGTGGATTTGTCCCTAGATCAGGCCATACTCACTGATGCCCTCGACCAGGCCTCATTACTATTAGCCGAGAGGAAGTGGCAGACAAAAATGACACTCCTGTAGTTTGATGTGCAGCCTAAGTCTGAGTTCCCCTCTCTAAATAGAAAGAGGTTCCCCGCACAGCTTGCTAAGACAGTTAGTTTCCCATGCCGCGCTAGTACCGCCAAATCTCTTCAAGGGGAAGCTATCTTGGCTTCTTAGATAGTCTTCCCTATCTTTGAGGTCAGTTCTAGTTCTCGTCTGGCCCCACTCACCAAGATCCAATGCCACAACAAGAACTGTAAAATCAAGAGGCAGTATGAGCATGCGGCGAACAAGGTATATGAAGCCTCCCATGTTACTGAGAAGGGTTTTCCTCGTGAGACCTCTCCACTCTTGGGTGGTAGTAGGTTTCACCCCCTTTTAGTTTCAGAGGGAGAGGACTACCGGAGGATTATCAGATTTCCCCATCGCCACTGAGTATGAGACACCTGCCATGGAGGAAGCAAGGCTCTACTTGCCAGTAGAGTTGACGCTCTGAGTCCAGTACACTACATGACCTGAGGAGCTTGATCCCTAGAAGTGTTAGGGATCAAATTCATAGAAAGAGAGCCACTAAGGCCAAGGTGACTGCCTAAGCGGGCAAGAGAGAAAGGAGGACGTTCTCCTGGCAGTCGGCGGCCTCCACTTTGATGGATTTTTCTAATCGGTGAGCTGACATAGCCTATCATTCTGACAGCATTATCCTTACCGGTACTACCAATCATAGAAGAAGATCTTCGGTGGAGAGGCAATCGATGTCACCTACATTATACCGTTCCACTCGCCATCCACCTTCATCAGTTCAGGTTCCACCATATGTAGTCCCCACCAAGTTCCATAGCCCCCATCTGGAGAGAGAGAGCCTCTCCTTTGGTGAGCTAGCTACAGCCCAAGGATCCCACTCCATCTATTCCACCCGTTGAGGTGAGGCCAAGCTCCCCCGCTCGATCTTCCATCCCAACAGTGGTGAAGGAGTGGCGACCTAAGAATGTCATGGTTTCTCCACCACCATATAGTTAGAGAGGGAGGAAGATCGAGGTAGTCCCATGGAAGTTGAGACAGTGTACTCCCGTGTATTTAGTGCATAGCCTCTACACCCTCAATCCAATTGTCAGTCATCAGCCAACCTATGTTCCAGTAGAGTAGGGTTAAGTAGATGATCATTCCTTGGATAACATTTTAAAAGATTATCATGTTGTGGTGAGGTAGATAGTCAGGGATGATCAGTCTAACTAAGAGGAGGGTATACTAGAGTTTGATGCTGATGAGAATGACATTTTAGATGATCTAACAGAAGTTCACATGGTTGACACTCGAGGATCCCTACACGGGGAGCAGCCTAGCCATGAAGGAATTATAGTTAAGGAAGGTGAGGCATCAGACTCAACTCAACGCCTCCTCTAACAAATCAAGCTGAAGGATGATCAGATTGACAGGATGGAGCAAAGGGTAGAGGAGTTGATGGCAGTTGTCCTAGCTTTGCAAAACCAAGCCCCAGTTTCACAACCTTCCCCCATGAAGGCCGATCGGCCTGAGCTAGTTCCCACCCTGGATCATCCCAAGTGCACTCCCATGGAAGATGATGCTGGTATCTTGCATTGGAAGGTTACCAATAGCACCTCCATACATGAAAAAGATATTAAGCAAATGGTAAAGTGGTAGTTGAAGGAAGCGTTGGCGCAAGCCTCGGGGAGCTCATCTATTCCAAAGGGTAGACCCTACCCTGAGTAATTTGATGTAGTTCAATGCCCCAAGCATTTTGTGTTACCATCCTTCAAGATCTTTGATGGCAGTGGGAACCTAAGGCAACATATAGCACACTTCAGAGCTAGTGGTTGCAACGTCGGTGGCAGTGACACACTTCTTTTGATTATTTATCAGTAGACTTTCAAGGATAGCATTTGATTGGCATGCCGAACTGCCCAATGGTTCGGTGAAGACCTTTGCAAAGTTAGAGCATCTCTTCATCAAGAGATTTCCAAGAGCTCAACAAAGGATAACTATAGCTGACCTCATTATAGAGAAATAAAAACTCAATGAGTCCTTTATTGATAACATTCTTAGATGGTGCATCCTGAGTATGAAATGAAAACAACAGTTATAAGAGTAACATGCCATTGATATTCTACTCAAGAATATACATGGCTCGATCGCCTTCATGCTTAAGGGCTTCACCATTAAGATATGTGGGAAGCTAATCAGCAATGTGACTAACATACAAGAGGAAGCCAAACAGTTACCATTTTCAGACTAGTCATCCAAGCCAAAGTCTTAGAAGGTCTTTGAAAAGAAGCTCATGATAATTATGTCAATAGATAAGGGGAAGCAGCCAGCTGGAGCTCAGTTTGAGAGACCTAGATTTCATCAGCCTCCATTGCCAACTCCTCTTCCACTACCTCAGCCGCCACAACGACCTCCAGCACCACCACAACAACCTACTCAACAGCGGTACCAATATCCACCACCATGTAGCTATTTTCCACCCACTCTTGCTAAAAAACTCAGTGAACTATATTATTTCAAGAGGGAGGTAGTCAGGAAGATCTTCAAGAATCTCTTGAAGAAGTATGATTTTCAACTACCTGAGCCTAAGAAGCCAAAGAAAGTGGGCATGAGTGATGATCCTAACTACTGCCCTTACCACTGAATGTTAGGCCATGTCTTAGAGGATTGCATTACCTTCAAAGATTAGCTTAAGCGCAGCTTCAAGTCAGGAGCTATAGTTATCCCTAAGAAATACCTAGTAAAGAAACCATCTGGTTCTATTAGAGTAATCCTTAGGAATACTTCTAATCCTCTTAAGACAAAAGAAGGTTGTGATATTTCCTTATCCCGAACTTCAAAAAGATTATTTCTAAAATCAAGAAACTTTTTCTGCAGGTACCTGAAGTAACTCAAACCTCTAACACCAAGCAAGGTTTTCCAGCTGTGAGGGACAACTCGGAGAGGGTGGAAGCCAGAAAGATACACTTTCGGGATAGATCAAGAACCACTATCCGCCCCATTCCTCATTCTATGGCCTACTACCACCTCTACCAACTCCTCCACCTCTAGCAGGAGCATTGTATCAATGGATAAGGGCACCAAATCCCTCATCCCACATACTTTACTTGATTTCTATTATGTACCTCCCCCAAAATTAAAGAAATCAATGAAAAATTTTGATTCCACTTACATCTTTGCCTCTTCTAATGTTCCTATTGATTTTATTACTATATAAAGCTCTTCAAGTCAAGGCAATAATAACTCAAATAATTCTAATCAATCCCAATCTGACTTAAAAATGGACTTTTCTTTTCTGTATCATCAGGGTTCACCTCTTGAGATTGATTTAGAGTCTCTGACTCTGAGGATCCTTTAGAAAAGCTGTAGGTATACCCGATGAGCAAGTATAACTTTTTACAAACTCATCATTCCAAGAAGTCACTGAAGTCAACCTCCGTAGTGGCAAAGTTATACCTTATAGGGTAGCACCTCAGGATAAGGGTAAACAAGTCATTAATTCCAGTGAGTAGATAGCCCCTCCACAAGATTCTCCACCTACGAATATGCTTATGGAGGACCAATTCAAAGTTGATTATAATGTTCTCGCACATCTTAGAAAGCTGCCATCTAAGTTAAACATATATGATGCCCTTGTCTTATCCAAAGAGATGAGGGAATTCTAATCAAAGTCTTGCTTAATCTAGAGATATTCTTAGCTCAGTTGACTGCTACTGAAGAGGAAGCATGCCATTCAAAGGAGATCCTAGGAGTTACATTCAGTGACAAAGACTTACTTTTAGGAATGATTGAGCACAACCGACCATATTTTTTTTATTCTTTTTTAAAAAAAAACATGAATGTATGAAACAAACGACATACACATTTATAATGATTGAAAAGGAATGACTAAACATTGCCACATAATACATTCAATCACATTAATTTCTAAGGTCAATCAAGTCAAATAAATATTCCTTAAGATTAACAAAAGTTATTATAAAATTTGATTTTGGTGTTTGAATTACTAAAACGTAAAGAGGAAAATAACATTTAATGCTTGCCCCATCTCACATTAGTGACTTAATGTGTTTAAGGAATAAGGAAAGTGATTAAGTAGGTTTTATGGATTGATTAAGTTCAAGTCATTAAGCAATCAAATTAATTACCCTTCATTAAGCTTTTTCAATTTAATTAACTACTTAATCATGAGCCACTAATGATATGCTTATGAGAAATTGAAATTTACAATGCACCTCAAGGGACCTAATGCAATCAAGCTCATGCTTAAGAGTTAATTAGATTAAAGAAGAAAAAAAATCTAAGTACTCTTATGGTTTTCACACACCAATGGGTTAACCATAAATTCCTTAATGACCTTATGTTACTAAACCCATAAAGAGAAACTAATGGATTATGTTTGAGTTATCTGAAATAATTATTGATTTAGTTTTAATTTCTTATATTATCATTAGTTTTTCTTAATTAATCCCTAATTATTACACGTGCTAATTAACCCACCTAAGGAAATGCATTTGAAAAAATAATTAAGAAAGAGATCCTAATTGTTTCCCCTCATAATTCTCACTGTTTACAGTGATTAATTATCATTAATTATTTAATTTTTATTATTTAATAATTTTAATAGATATTAAATTGATTGATGAAGGTAATTAGGATTGAAATTCCACATTCATTAAATTACATGGAAAATAATTTTCATAAAATTATGAGTGGCAGAAGACATATCATAGAACCATTCCATCAAATTTAGAATTAATTAGCCAAGTAATTAAGTTTTACTTAAGATAATTAGCCTAAGCTTTAAACCTTAATTAAGCACTATTCATTAAAAAAACTTAGATATTATATTTTTAATAAATTTTTCTCTGTCTAGCCTTTCGAAAATGGTTTATTTGTATTTTTTGGATTTTTTAGAATTAGTTATGATTTTTTGAAGTTCTGGCCATTTAATTACATTTTTAAAACCTAATTAATCACTTAAACTGTCGACGCCACATGGACGCAGATGCGACATTGCTTTCCACATGGCATTGTGTTATTGATTATTTAAAACATTCGACGCGGCACCTGACACAATGGCGGCAGACACAATTTTTTCTCGAATATCCGATCTCTTATCGAACGGTTGAGATTAATCCCATGGTTTCGAAATGATAAAATCAGAAATTCTAGCACAAATAATCATGACCGTCTATTCTAATCATGCAAAATTGATGGTCGATGATTTGTCATTCCCAAACACCGGAAGACGGACACTGTCTGCCGCTCGATCTGAGCTCGTCGGAGCTCGTTCATGATAAAATCGACACCAAAATGTTCATGGAGAAAATCTAGAGGGATCCTATGGTGGAAATCACATGAAATTACACTATACTTCAAAAAAGACCAACACCTTAGGGGGAAATCTACAGTTGCCATATTTTTACCTCGTCGAAGCTAGAGACCGCAGTCTGTCGATAGAGGCAGCTTCATCTTGAAGAGATGAAGTCCTGTTGAGAAGATCACGAGTCGTCTCCTAGTCGTTCGCTCTGTGGACCAAATGCCATCATGAAAGTCATCAGAGTTGGTCTAGAGATGCCTTCTGGTGATCAAATTGCTTAAGAAATGATTCATTTTGACTCGCTAGAGTGGAGTGAAGTGAAGGTGTGGAAGAGTTAATTTAGATTTAGTAGATTTTTTTGAGATTGGATAGACAAGGCTCTCAATTTTGCTTGTAGGTTGGTCACGTCAGTGGTGGAGTGCATGAGGAGATCAGAGGAAGGTCTTGGACTGTGTTCAATGCTCTGGAAGGTCTTGGACTATGTTGAATGCTCTGAGGAAGGTGTTTATGAAGTTTGAATCATTGGGGAAGAGTATACCCTTCTCCTCAGCTGAACCAAGGGTTGGTATTGGTTTAGCCTTTAGTAGTCATCCAGTCGAGGTAGGTAGCTGGAGGTGGTAGGAGATTGCTGAGGTGGAGGTGCTTGAGTAGCCAAGTGAGTGGCATGGGCTGGCATGGGGTGTACAAGCTTCCTTAAGTTGACCAATGGAGTGCCATGGGTGACTCACCCTCTCATGCCCAAATGCTGAACCCAATGGCCTTAGGTTAGGTTGGCTCAGTGATCCACTTGTCCAAGAAGAGCCAAAGGTGCCTGCCATGGGGTAATGTGGTGGATAACCCATATAAATGGATATTTTGTCCCATTTGGGTGGGTTGGTTCAATGAATTTGACCTAAATTAGATTCACCATAGGTTGGGTCTACTTGGGCAGACCCATGGTGACCCAAGGATGAGTCATGCTAAGTTTGGTTATGTTTAGCTCAATTTTATCCATATGGGTCATTTTGTGTTCAATTAGGTTAAGTTGACCAATTTGTTAAATTGGGTCAAACTAATGGTTTGAATAAGTTCAATTGATAATTTAGAGTGGATTGGTGCAATTAGTTTGATTCAATTTAAAGTGGATTTAGATTTGGTTTTATGGTGTTTATTTTTAGATGCGTCGGGTGGACACCACACAGATCGTAGGGGTACTTGTTGAAGTGATCGGGTGCAACATTAAGGTATGATGTACTATCTCGAAAGATAGAAACATCACCCTACAGTGGACTTAATCATCTAATAAGGACTCTTAATGCATGATGGGTCTTCGTATATACAAGAGATCTTTCCCCCACTTTATATGAAAAAATAAAGTAGAGTTTATTTTAAGTCGGGTTCTTAAGTTCCCTATGGAGGCAAGCCTCTATAGTTAATTACATCCTAGAAAATGAAATTTCCTAAGAAAACTCTCGAATAAAGTAGACAATAATTGTCTCCAAAGATTTCAAGAATAAGACTATCAAAGAATTGGTTATTTTGGAAAATCAAGTGGGATTGTTCAATTATAAGACTTATTTTGGAATCCAAAGAAAAAAACCAAGAAAAAAGTTCTCATGATACTAGGAAGCCTAGTGAGCACCCCAACTTATCTTATGGTGAGGCTTTATATGTTTGAAGATGAGAAGATTTATTTTATTTGAGTTGAAATTTTATTAGATTGCTAGGGCTTACAATCCATCAACACGAGATTGTGAAAATGCCTAAGAGGTGAGGATTTATATCTGTAGCCCATGGGAAACGAGCAACCTCAAATTCTAAAGCTAGGTAGCTTTAACACAAGTGTTGACCTCACTTTTGGAGTGAAGATTCAATCTTTCCATCCTAGATCTAGGAGTATTCTAGACACTAAGAGCTCCTTAGTCATAAGACACTTCTAATGACTAAGTGAACACTTAACCTAAACCTATAGACTTTAGAAGGATTAGTCTTTGGTTATGTTATGCCTTAGGACTAAGGGAAACCCACCTAGCCTATAGCCTAACCAAACCCATGCCTATTTCTTTAGCCAAAATCAATCCTTCAATCATCAAACCAATCCCAATTGGATCCCAAGTCATATCCAAACTCCAAACCAAAATCAAATCCATAATAACCCAAACATAAGCCCTATGATCCAATCCTATGGATTTAGCTAAAATTCCTTCAATCAATCCTAACTCAATTGATTTTCTCATAAGTAAAATAAATTCTTTAATCATCATTCCACACTCTACCAAAACTATAATCAAAATAATCAAACCCAAAATCAAATCAATTCAACCAACCTAACCCATTTGACCTAAAGTGTCCAAATGAGCTAAATCCAATTATATCCAAATCAATTGAAATCAAAACTATCAATCAATCCAAACCAATTATCAAAATCAAATCAAACCTAATCCAACTTAATTAGCCTGATTGGTCCACTTGAACCAAAGTGGCCAATTTGACCAAATGTAACCAAACTCTAATCCAAGCCAAATTAGATTGTATCAACCCTTTAAATCATCTCCATGATGATTATTGATCATCTTGGATAGCCTAATTACAATCAATTCAATCAAATCAAGTCACTTGACCCACTTGGGCTCACTTGACCCAAAGTGACCTAAAGGACCTTTTTGAGCCAATCTTCAATGTAGCCAAAATTCGATTGAACCAACCTATCCAAAATCTATTTCAATGATTTTTGATCATCCTTGATTGATCAATTATAATCAATTGAGTCAAACCAAGTAAATTTAGTCATTTGACCAAATTAACCCACTTAACCTATATGAGCCAAATGAACCAAATTTCATCCTAAGCCAAATTAATTGAAACCAATAATTCATACCAACCTAAAGTCAATCCTTGAACATGACTTGACCTCAATTGAGCCAAACCAGGCCCAATTGACCTAAAAGGCCAAATTAGGTCAAATCAAAATCCAATCTAAATAGATTCAAACCAATAAGTCAAATCCATTTCAAATTGATTATTGAACATGATCAAAGCCTTGATTGAACCCAATTGACCCATTTAGCCCAAATTGACTTAAATAGTCAATTTGACCTAAATCATTCATAGATCCAAATTTATTGAAACCAAAGCCTATAATCATTTTCAAATAATCAATTGAACATAAACCAACACCAAACTCCCAATTTGACCAAATTAGCCAACTCAGCCTATTAAATCTAAATCCAAGCCAAATTAAACCAAACCAATTGAACCAAATATTCCAAATACTCATTTGAACTTCACCCAAGCCTTGGGTCTATCCAATTTGACCAATTTGTCAACTTGACCCAATCTAGCCCAATTTGACCTACATGGGTCAAATTGAGCCAAACCCACTTAAACAAAATTTGAACACATTCAAACTTGGCATGACCCATCCTTGGGTCACCTTGGGTCAGCCCAAGTCTAACCCAACCCAAATTGGACCTGAATTGGCCCATTACCCAATGGGTAAAGCCTCTCACATGAGACAAACCACATTTGGTTGGTCAAACCCACTTTCCTCCCCTTGGCAGCCACCCTAAGCTCCAAATAGACACAAGGACCACTAGCTCACCTGACCCAAAGCTGTTTAGGTTAACCATGAGCCAAGTGGAGGTGAGCTAACACATGGAGCCCCACTGGAACACTTGCAAAACCAAATCAAGCCACCTCAGCCAAGGATAGCCACCTCCTCACCCTTGGCCACTCAAACTGAGCCACCTCAGCTCCTTCCTGCCACCCACGGTTGCCTGTGGCAGTCGGACATCTACAAATGGCAAAGGCAATCTTATACATTCGATTTGATGGACGAGGGGGGTATACTCCCCTTATTCTCATTCAAATAAAAAAATTGGAAATTCTCAGACCTTTGACACTTTGAGACAAACTTCCCGAAGCATTTTCAGAGCTCCCAAGGCCTCACCATCACTAACGATGATGAAATTGAGCATGCCCAAAATCGAACAAGGCTTAACTCCGACAAAATCTACCAAATCTCAACCAATATAAAATTAACTTTTCCCATATGTTCCGGTGAGGCAAAACGAATCTTCCCCCCGAGTGATTCGAGCATCGGAAGCCCCTCCTAGACCAACTCTGATGAGTTTTCTGATGACGGTTGATCCACAAAGCTGTCGACAAAGAGTCAAGGTACTATCTTCTTAATAGGGCTCTGCCTCTTCAAGGTGAAGCTACCTCAATTAGTTAGCTACCGGTCACGAGCTTCGGAAAGTATTTTCCGGCAAACTGAGCTTTTCTCAATTTTTTTGGCCTTTGTAAAAGAAATGTTGATGTCATGCGATTCCCATCGTTAGATCCTCTTAGATCCACTCTGTGAATGTTTTGGGATCGATTCCAACATCTCATGCTATGGTCGACGAAAGGCGGGACAAAGGTCCGTCTTCCATCATTCGGGGGATAATGTATCATTCACCATTCATTCTGTGTGATTGGAATGAATGACCGTGATTATTCGCTAGATTTAATCTCAATTTAATCCTTAGAAACTGCGAGATTAATCCCACCATTTGATCTTAGATCAGACGGCGGGGACGAAAGCGTGTCCGTCGTCACCACTTCAGCATCACGTCGAATGATTTAAATAACCTATCTCGTGGTGCCATATCAGTGGTCTACGTGGCACCAATGAGATTAGGGGTTAATTAGGCTTAATAATTCATTTTAATGGCTAAAAGTTTATAAATTCAAAACTAATAGTAGAAAAATCCAAAAAATGCAAATAAATGCTTATTGGAAAGGTAAAACATATGAGATTTTATTAAAATAATTTTATTTGATTTTGAACAATAATTAAAGCTTAATTAAGGTTTGAATATTTATTTAATTAACTTAATTAAGTTCTAATTACTTGAGAAATTAATTTCAACCTTTGTGTGTTGATTTAATGGGATGACCTCTGCCTCCCATGATTTTTTTTGGAATTTATTGCCTAGGTAATTATGGGGATTGATAATTCAAACCTTAATTACCCCCTTTATAAATTTAATAATTAATTAAAACCCTAAATAGAAAAAGTTAATTAATATGGCTCCATTAATCAGTGATTAATAATGAGGTGATGAGGGAGAGTGATTAGGGCCTCATTCCTAATTATTCTTCCAAATTCATTTCACTAAAGAGAATTAATTAAGTCATGAATTAATTAAGTGCTTAATTAATGATTTAATGATTTAAATCAAATTAAATTAAAAGGTTAATCATTTCAAATAATCAACAATGAAATTAAGGGTTCCTTTTTATATGTTTAATAACATAAAGGCCCTTAAGGAAATTATGATTAAGCAATAAGTGTGAGAAAATCATAAAAGTATTTAATTAGATTATTTAGCTTAATTAATCTTTAATTATGAGCCAATTACATTAAGTCCCTTAGGAGCATTGTAATTTTATTTTTATCCATATTCATATCATTTATGGCTCATGATTAAATGATCAATTTAATTAAAGGAGCATAGGAAAGGGTAATTAAGTGATTTAATTAATGATCCAACTTAACTAATTCATAAAATCTATCTAATTATCTTTCCTTAAACCAATTAAGATCACCAACATGGGAATAGGATTAAAATAGCAAATAATCTCTCCTCTCTAAGCTTAATTAAAATCTAAAATCAAAAGATTAATTACAAAGCTTTGATTTTCTTCAAATGATTTTATTTAATGTGATTGTCCTTAGGAATTAATGTAATTAGATGAATCGTATGGTGGTGTTTAGTTATTCCTTTTCAATAACTTTAAATGTTATATGTCATGTGATCTCATGCATTTATCTTTTTCAAATTTAAATCAATCAATTGGAATTTATTTATGTGAGTTTGCATGTGTTGGCTTATTTTATCATATGTGTGGTTATTATCACTATTAAAAGCAAATGTATTTTCCAAAGTTTATAAATGGATAACAATATTTGGAGTGATGATAGTTATAAGTATATAGGATTTGCATGTGTTTATAGCTTAAGTATGTGAATGAAAAGCTCTCTTTCCCTATATTCATATATATATATTTACATAAGTTTGAATAATGATGAGTATATAGTCTGGACATCCCGGATTCACGAGGCTTAAAGTAGCCCCAAGGAGGTCATTTGATTACCTCACTTCCTTAATTTAACAACGACACATACTTATTTAATTTCATTACTATGTATTTTGGTATTAGAGTTTGGATAGAGTTTTAATCCATATGCGTAGATAATTCAACTAAAAAAAAATACAACTTTTGCATGGTTTTCACTCCTACAATTATGTATACATTTAGATGTATTTAAGACAGCAAGTATATAGTTTGGACATCGCGAGAATACAAGGCTTTAAGTAGCCATAAAGAAATCATTTGATTACCTCACTTCCCTAGTTTAAACAATGACATGTACTTACTTACATCTTTTATACATGTGTATGTATGTTGATTAAAGAATGAGAATTTTATTTTTCTACTAAAAATGCATGCATCTATAATCACTTAAGCATATAAAAATACATTACATGTAAAGGTAATGCTCCCTCTTCTATGTTCATATATAAACTTACATGTGTTTGAATGATAATAAGTATATAGTCTAGACATCCCGAAAATACGAGGCTTTAAGTAGTCCTAAGGAGGTCATTTGGTTACCTCACTTCTCTGGTTTAACAACGACATGTACTTATTTAATTTCATTCCAATGTATGTTTGTATTAGAATTTAGATAGAGCTTTAATTCACATGTATGAATAATTCAATCAAGTAAAAATACAGTTTCCAAATGTATGCATTCATAATCATTTAAAGTATGCCAAAATATATTATATGTATATGTATGCTAAGTGTCCAATCATATGCATATAATAAGTGATGAAAAGGAATGGCATGACATGTTTTATGTGATAGTAATCAAATCACATTAATCTTAAGATATCTTTCATGTTGAATAGAATTCTTAAGGGTTAACCCAAACTTAGGATTAATAAAATATTTAATAAACCATTCACTAAAGAGAACTAAACCATGATAATATGCTTTAGAAAATGTCTTAAGGTAGGGATGAAAGAGGGTAATCATCTTTCCCTCTCTTTATAACACTTAGATGTTAAGTGTAAATCCAAATGGAACAAAAAAAACATAAATTAAAATTCATAAATAAGCTAAAACAACTTAAAATGAAACCACCCTTCATGTTGATTTAAATAATTTTCAAATTTAGAGAATTATAACTCCAATGCTTAGCTAAGATATACCACACAAAGCCTTAGCACACACATTAGAACTAAGACACCACTTCTAGTTCTAAGTTAGGATGGTGTATGTGTGATGTTATATTTTATTTTGAGATGCAATATTTTAGACTTGATATTATGGTGTATGTTTCATAGACTAGATGTTAGGCCGTTATTAGCCTAATATTATCTTTTGTAGGGTATTATGCTTAAGGGGTTACTCAAAAATAATTATGAATATTCTCTTTGCAAGTTTCTTATGCCCCTAAGTGTAATCCAAATTAGGACAAGTGAGCTTGGTTACCTATGTGCAGGGTGCTAAGTCCAAATTATAAAATATTACTGCTTGGATTGTATGTATGTTTAGCTAACCTCTATTTCACAGGTGTAGTTAGATTTATTTTTCCTATTTTTAATATAATTTTACATCAAAAATTAGGATTAGTATTTTGGGGGATAAGGATGAGCATTGGTTAGAAGGCTTTATCCTAAGAGGCCATGTGATGCCTTTGAAGTGGAGCAAACCAAATCAAGGGAGGAAGACATATAAAGACATGAAGACATGAAGACTTGAAGACCCCCCATAATGTTTATCATTTGTAAATTATAAATTATTATTTTATATTCCAGGATGTATAATGGTAGAGCTCGGCTAGCCCCTTTTTTTTCGGGTTGTATGGCAGCACCCGACCACACCGACCTTTTATTTTTGTGTGGTAGCTATAAAATATTTGATGTTATGTTTAGCTTGTGCATTAGAAATGACATGTGTTTTTCATAGTTTCTTTATGATTGGTGTTTGTTGTATGGCTAGATGCGATTAGGCTCTTAGAGAAAAATAAATTTTCTACCCAACTACAACTCATAACTAAAATTTTCTACAACTCATAACCTCACAATAAAGCTTAGGCATTAAACAAAATAATTAAAAGATTTAGTAACACCTTAGTTATGAGTTAACCCTCATAATTAAAATATTTAGTTAAGATTTAGTAACCCTTTAAATAATTAAAAGATTTAGTAACCCCTTACAACCCATAACCTCATCTTCCTTTGGATTCTAAAATAAGTCTTCCAATTGAACAACCCCACTTGATTTTCCAAAATAACCAATTTTTTTATAGTCTTAACCTTGAAATCTTTGGATACAACAATTGCCTATTTTAATCGAGAGTTTTCTTAAGAAATTTCATTTTCTAGGATGTAATTAACTATGGAGGCTTGCCTCCATAAGGAACTTAAGAACACGGCTTAAAATAAACCCCACTTTACTTTTCCATGTAAAGTGGGGGAAAGATCTTTGGTACATATAAAGACCCATCATGCCTTTGGAGTCCTTATTAGGTGATTAGGTTCATTGCAGGGTGATATTTCTATCTTTTGAAATAGTACATCATGCCTTAATGTCGTACATGATCACTCCAATAAGTACCCCCTACGATCTGCATGGTGTCCACACGATACATCTGAAAATAAATACCATAGATTTTTCTGGTGACTACGCTAGGGAATGTTCCTCTCTTCATATCTAATAAATAACTATTGTCTCCAAGCATTGATAGTAGATTTATATTTTATATATGCCCAACACTATCTTTCTTTCCACTAGAACTTTGCTTATTTCATCCTTAAGCAAAGGTGGCTAACATCCTTTAGGTTTTAAGATCTCACTCCTAGTAAGTCATAAAACCCTTATTTCATCCCCCAATAGGTAAAAATAAATTAACTAAAGAAATAAAACTAACCAAAAATAAGTCAAACAAAATTAAGAACCTCTTACCACTAGGTGAAGCAAGGTTTATCCCATACTTAACTAAATTTCAATAAAATTCAAAATAAAATAAAGAGAAATCTTTTATAAAAATTTTCAAAACCTCTTTTCAAAATAAAATTAATGAACCCCATTTAACATAATCAAATTTGTTAAATGAGGGTTCTATTTTCAAAATCAAAATTAATCAAACAACAATAAATCCCTTCATCAAAACATTAAAACCCTTTTTTCAAACAAATTTAACCAACTCCATTTAACATACCCAAATTTGTTAAATGAGAACTACCTTTTTTTTCTAAAAATCAAAACAATATCAAATATCAACATACAACAATCAACATCAAACAAAAGCAAAAAAGTCTTCAAAATTTATAACATACAAATAACTTTCATTTAACATACTCAAATTTGTTAAATAAGGGTTCCTCTTTTCAAAATCAAAATTAAATCAAACAAACAACAAAAAAATTTCTCCTTCAAAATTTTCAAAAAAATTTCAAACAAAACTAACTCCATTTAACATACTTAAATTTATTAAATGAGATTCCCTCTTTCAAAATCAAATCAAGATTTAAAAAAAAAATAAACAAACAACAACCAGATAAAAAAAATAAAATCCCTTCTTCAAAAATTCCATGTTATTTTTCAAACAAAATTAACCAACTTTATTTAACATACCTAATTTGTTAAATGAGAATCACATTCTCAAAATCAAAACAAAATCAAACATCAACAAATAACATCACATTAAAATAAATAGGCCTTCAAAATTCTCAAACATACAATTGTACCTCATTTAGCATACCCAAATTTGATAAATGAGGGTTCCAATACAAAATCAAAATTAATCAAATTCCCACAACAACAATGACCCAAACTAAGAAAAATATCTCCTCAAAAACTTTCAAACCTCTCCAAAATAATTGAACCCTACTCAACATACCCAAATTTGTTGGATGTGGGTTCCAACATCAAAAGTCAAATTCAACAACAACTTTAACAAAGTTTCTTCTCCAAAATTCCAAGATCTCTCCAACATATAATTGAACCTCATTTAGCATACCTAAATTTGATAAATGAGAGTTCTAATTCAAAACTCAAATCAAAATCAATAATTCTAGTCAACATCAAAGCAAGGGTCTAATCTGGTTCTCTTTTCCAACATTGTAGCAGAGATACCATCCCGTCTTCTCCCTTTCTTTCTTCAGTCAGCTTCCACCATATATTCTGGCAAGTTGATCTTTTCTTTCACTTCTAGTGTGGATTTGGCCTTGGATCAGTAGAGAGGAGGTGGCATGCAAGAAGCCACTTCTTCAGTTTGATTTGCATGCTGATTTTGAGTTTCCCTCTTTGAAGAGGAAGGTAGTTGAGGTTCCCCTGCCAGTGCCAGTGCAGTTGTGTCAGATCCAGATCAGTCTGTTGCCCTTGTTACATTTCCAGCATGGGCTACTACCACCTCCATGGTTCCCCCTGTTCTGAAGGGGAAGGCTATCTTGGCTTCTGAGATAGTCTCCCCCACCTTCGAGGTCGGTTCTAGTTCTTGTTCTGCCCCACTCACCAAAACTCAATGTCGCAACAAGAGCTGCAAGATCAAGAGGTAGCATGAGTATGCGGCGATTGAGGTCGATGAAGCCTCCCATGTTGCTGAGGAGGGTTCCCCTCATAAGAACTCTCCACTCTTTGGTGGTAGTAGGTTTCACCCTCTTTAAGCTTCAAAGGGAGAGGGGATTATCGCAGGATAGATGCATTACCCCCACCGCCTATAGAGTATGAGACACCAGAGAGAGAAGAAAGCCCTATGCTAGTCTATGGTTTGTTCTTCGTAGAGTTGGCAGAGTCCACAAACACTCAAAATCCGGCACACTGCATGACCTGAGGAGCTTAATACCTAGAAGTGTTAGGGATCAAATTTATAGAGAGAGGGCCTCTGAAGCCATAGTGACTGCCCAAGCGGGCAAGAGTGAGAGGAGGAGGATTTGGCAAATAATCAACGACCTTCATTTTGATAGATTTTTCTAATTAGTGAGCTGATAGAACTGATCATTTCGACCGCATAGTTCTTACTGGTACCACCAGTCGTAGGAGGAGATCTCCGACGAAGAGGCAACCGGTGTCTCCCACATTACATTGCTCCACTGGCCATCCACCTTCACCAGTTCAAGTTCCACCATCTATAGTCCCCAACATGTTCCACAAGCCCCTATTTGAAGAGAGGACCTCTCCTTTGGTGATCTGGTTATGACCCAAGGATCTCACTCCATCTACTCCACCCATTGAGGTGAGGCCGAGCTCCCACGCTCAACCTTCCATCCCAACTATGGTGAGGAAGAAGTGGTGACCCAAGAGTGTCATAGTTGCCCCACCATCATAACAATTGGATGAGGAGAGGGGAGGGGATACCGAGATGGTCCCTATGACAGTTGAGCTAGTTAGGGAGTGCACCCCGTTAGTATAGAGTGTTCAGTTCATAGGTTCTATATAGTTCAGTCTAGTGGTCAGTCATCAGTTAGCCTATGTTCTAGTAGAGCAGGGTCAAGTAGATTACCATTCATTAGATGATATTTTGGAAGACTATCGTGTCGCAGTGAGGCAGATATTCATGGATGATCAATCTGACCAGGAGGAGAGTCAATTAGAGTTCGATGCCGAGGAGGATGATATGTTAGATGACCTAGCAGAAGTCCACATGGTTGACACCTGAGGATCCCTGCACAGGGAACAACCTAGTCAGGAAGGTGCTCTAGTTGAGGAAGGCTACACATCTCACTCAACTCAACACCACATCTAATAAATCAAACAGAAAGATGATCAGATTGATAGGATGGAACAAAGGGTAGAGGAGTTGATGGAAGTAGTTCTAGCCCTGTAGAATCAAGCCCCAGTTTCACAACCTTCCCCCATGGAGGTCGAGCGGCCCAAGCTAGTAAATACCATAGATCTTCCCAAGTGCACTCCCATAGATGATGATGCTGGTAGCTTGCATAGGAAGGTCACTGATAGCACCTCCATGCATGAACAAGACATAAAATAGATGGTATAGCATCTCTTCATTAAGACATTTGATTGGTATGTCAAACTGCCCAATGGTTCAGTGAAGACATTTGCAGAGTTAGAGCATCTCTTCATTAAAAGATTAGTAGGAGCTCAGTAAAGGGTAATTGTAGGTGACCATGTAGCAGAGAAATAAAAACCCAATGAGTCCTTTGTTCATTACATTCTTAGATGGCACAACCTGAGTATGAAATATGAATCATAACTGTAAGAGCAAAATGCCATTGATATTCTACTCAAGAATATCCATGGCTCCATCACCTTCATGCTTAAGGGCTTCACCATAAAGATGTTTGAGAAGCTAATCAGCAAGGCGGCTAACCTACAAGAGAAAGCCAAACAGTTAAAGGCTCAAGAAAATTCAAAAAAATGTCAGTTTTCCAGAATTTACCTTGTCGGAGCTCAGGACCAACAACTAACCGACCGAGGTAGCTATTGAAAAGCCCATGCTTGACTCCTCATCGATGGCTCTGTAGATCAACCATCACTAGAAAACTCATCAGAGTTAGGCTTGGAGTGGTCTCTGATGCTCAATTTGCTCGGGGGAAGATTCATTTTTCCTCACCAGAGCTTGGTGAACATGTGGGTGAAGTTAATTTGAGATTGGTTGAGATTTTGTTGAGTTGGATGGAGTTAAGTCCTGTCATGTTCGGGCAGGCTCTATTTCATTATCATTGGCGATGGGGAGGCCTTGGGAGCTCTGAAAATACTTAAGGAAGTTCGTCTCAAGGTGTCAAAGCCCTGAGGATTGCCAATCTTCTAATTTGAATGAGAATGAGGGGAGTATACCCCCTTCTCCCTCAAATCAAATGGATAGGATTACCTCTACCATTTATAGGTTTTTGGCCACCGCAGGCCGCCGTAGGTGGCAAGAAAGAGCTGAGGTGGCTCAGTTTGAGTGGCCAAGGGTAGGAGGTGGCTGTCCTTGGCTGAGGTGGCTCCATGGGTTAACTCACCTCCACTTGGCTAATGGCTGACCCAAACAACTTTGGGTCAAGTGAGCTAGTGGTCCTTGTGTCCATTTGGAGCTTAGGGTGACTGCCAAGGGGAGGAGAGTGAGTTTGACCATCTAAAATTGGGTTCTATCTCATGTGGGAGGCTTTACCCAATGAATAATGGGTCAATTCGGGTTTAATTTGGGTTGGGTTGGATTTGGGCTGACCTAATGTGACCCAATGATAGGTCAAGCCAAGTTTCAATGGGTTTGGGCTTGGTTTGAATGTGTTTGCCTCAATTTGACCCATGTAAGTCAAATTGGGCTAAGTTGGGTCAAGTTGACCAATTTGATCAAATTAGATCAAACCAAGGCTTGGGTCAAGTTCAAATGAGTATTTGGAATGTTTTGATTCAGTTGATTTGAATTTGATTTTAACCCATTTAGATTCATATGGGTCAAATGGGCTAAGTTGACTAATTTCATTAAATTGGCCAAATTAGCTTGGGTTAGGTGTTGGTTTATGTTTAATTGATCATTTGAAGATAATTATTGGCTTTAATTTTAATCAATTTAAATTTAGGAATGATTTAGGTCAAATTGACCCTTAACATCAATTTGGCAACATCAATTTGGGCTAAATGAGTTAATTAGGTTTAATTGGTCAAATTATATTCAATCAAGGCTTTGATCATGTTCAATAATCAATTTGAAAGGAATTTGAGTCATTGGTTTGAATCAATTTGGAGTGAATTCTGATTTGACCCAATTTGGCCTTTTAGGTCAAATTGGGTCAACTTGGTTCAAAGGGCCAATAGGGTTTGGTTTGGCTTAATTGATGGTCAAGTCTTGTTTAAGGATTGATTTTAAGTTGGTATGAATCATTGATTTTAATTGATTTGGCTTAGGATGTGATTTGGTTCATTTGGCTCATATAAGTTAAGTGGTCAATCAAATGACCAAATTGACTTGGTTTGACCCAATTGATTGTAATTGATCAACCAAGGATGATCAAAAATTATCATAGGAGGTTTTGATTGATTTTTTCAATCTAGTTTGGGTTGGATTGAGATTTGGTTCAAATATGTCATTTAGGTCCCTTTGGGTCAAGTGAACCTAGATGGGTCAATTAGCTTCAATTTTGGGTTGTATTGGGTTGAGTTGAGTTTGATAATTGGTTTGAGATTGATTGATAGCTTTGATTGCAATTGATTTGGGTATAATTAGATTTTAGCTCATTTGAGTGCTTTAGGTCAAATGGGTTAGGTTGGTTGAATTGATTTGATTTTGGGTTTGATTGTTTTGATTATAGTTTTGGTAGAGTGTGGAATGATGATTGAAGAATTGATTTGCTTATGAGAAAATCAATTAAGTTAGGATTGATTGAAGGAATTTTGGCTAAGTCCATAGGATTGAATCATAGGGCTTAGGTTTTGGTTATTATGGATTTGATTTTGGTTTGGAGTTTGTATATGAATTGGGATCCAATTGGGATTGGTTTCATGATTGAAGGATTTATTTTGACAAAGGAAATAGGCATGGGTTTGGTTAGGATATAGGCTTGATGGGTTTCCTTAAGTCCTAAGGCATAACATAACCTAAGACTAATCCTCCTAAAGTCTATAAGTTTAGGTTAAGTGTTCACTTAGTCACTAGAAGTGTCTTATGACTAAGGAACACTCAATGTCTAGAAGACTCCTAGATCAATGATGGGAAGATTGAATCTCAACGGGTTCATTTAGGCCAAATGGGTTAAGTTGATCCAATTTTGTCAAATTGGCCAAATAGGTTTGGGCATGGGTTAGGTTTAGGTTCAATTGATCATTTGGGAATGATTTTAAATGTTGGTTTGAACTAATTTGGAAAATGGAATTGTTTGGTTCAATTGGACCCTTTAGGTCAATTTGGGTTAAGTGGATCAATTTGGTTAGCTTGACCAAATTGTGTTTAATTGAAGATTGTATCATTTTCAATAATCAATTTATGATTGGTTAGAGGCATTAGTTGAAATCATTTGGAGTTAGAATGAGATTTGGCCTAATTTGATCCTTTAGGTCAAATTGGGTTAAAAGGTCAAATTGGTTTCGTTTGATCCAATTGATTGTAATTGGGCAATCAAAGATGATCAACAATCATTATGGAAGGGATTGTATGAGTTGATTTAATCTAATTTGGGTTGGATTGAGGTTTGAATCAAATTGGTTATTTTGATCAAAGGATTCAATTAGTTTGATTTGGGTTGAGTTGGTGTCAATTAGGTATTTGGGGGGGGGGGGGGGGGGGGGTTTATTGATGGATTTAGAGTTTATAAGTAGCTTTGATTATAATTGATTTAAGCTTGATTGGGTTTTGGCTCATTTGAACTTTTTGGGTTGAATGGGCTAACTTGGGTTAAGGTCCAAGTTAATTTAGCTTGGAGCTTGGATTGGAAAATCAAATTCAATTATGATTAATTGAATAGGTTTGAGGTTGGTTGGGTCTCATTTATGTGAGTTTAGGTTTGGATGAGTGAATAGGCATGGGTCTTGGTTTAGGCCATAGGATAGGTAGAACCTATTTGTCTTACGACATATCCTAGGCTTAGGGTATGCCTCCTAAGTCCTTAAGCTTGGGTTTAATGTTCCCTTAGCTACTAGAAGTGTCTTATCACTAAGAAGATCCAAGTGCCTAGAAGGTTCCTAAGTCTAAGATGAGGAAGGTTAATCCTCACTCCAAAAGTGAGATCAATAGCCATACCTCATCAACGTGGGGTTTTGTTGGTGGTTTGACCTTTGGAAATGTTCAAAGGAGTTAGAAAAAGCTTTTGGAAAAAAAATTGTGCTTTGCCTCCTTTTGGATCAATGTGGAGATGAACGTCCATTTCCGCTCGCCAGAGTATGGTGTTGGGAATGATCAGGGGAGCTTAGGAGGAGGGGAAAGATGTGCTTGTGTTCAATTTCACTTGGGGAAGGTGTTGGAATTGAAGAGAGAAGAGAATTTGATCCCTCCATGGAGTTTTAAGCTTGACTGAGAGCTCCCCTATTGTCCTTCAATGGAGGTACCATTCCATAGAAATTTGCATTCCAATTATGGTGCTAAAGGCGATGAGATGCTCACAAGCTCATCAAATGATTCGCCTTTGCCTCAGACAGAAGAACAACGGAAGTATGTTTTTTAATCTTTAAGGAAGCTGATATTGCACACATGGATGGGATTTTGGAAGGGTTGGGAGGGGATTGACTCAATTTTGTCTCTTCCCCTCTATGGCATATTCTTTTTGCTCTTTAAATTAATTGAGGCTTCTTTAGACCTTTAGTTTGGATGTAGCTACCTTGGATTCCCTAAGATAAGTCTAAATGAGTCTAAGTGTGATTGGTTTAAGTTTGAGCTCAAATACCTAAGTTTAATCCATTTGTATTCAACTTAATTTAGATTGGGTTAGGTGTGATCAATTAGCATTAAATGCACATTATTTAGCTTTTTGGATTAGTGATTGGCTAACCAAATTAAGTCTTAGGTGTACCATTGATTAGACTTGAGTTCATTTGAGTTTGACATGGGTTTAACTATTTGGGTTTAGTCCATTTAGTTATTTATTATTTTTAGATTAACTTTGATCAATAGATTTAAATCTTGATTCAATTATTTTGATTTAGCCATTTATGATGTTTCCAATTATTTTATTTTTTTGGATTTGAAATTAATTTTAATTTTAAACCCAAATGAACCCATCTTAGATTAAGTTGGGTTTAATTAAGTGAAATGGATAACTTGAAATAATTAAAATATAATTGGATTTCAATTGTATTTAATTAAGTATTTAAAATGATTTAGGTCAATTAGTTTTATTTCATTTAAGGTTAATTTTGAATTTCAACCCACTTTGATCCAAATGGGCTTAATGGGTCAACATGGGTTTCTTTGGGTTAAATGACAACATTGGTCAAATTAATCCCAATAATTGGTTAATTTTAGTTCATTTATGACTTTCAAATGATTTTGGATGTTTGATTTAAGTTAATTACAATTTTATTTTGATTAGATTTTTAATAAGGTTTATTTGGGTTCATTTGGATCAAGTGATCTAATTTGCCCATATGAGGCCTTATTGAATTTAAATTCATTTAGATTTATGTTTACACATGTTCATTTGATGATTTGTATATCCTTAATGATTTAATTTGGTCAAATTTTGGTGAATTGATATTTGTCTTGGTGTAGGTTAGTTCAAGGTCGAATGATCTAATTGATCATTTTGAACCTCATTTACATTTATTTTTAGGTTTATTTATGTTCATGCATTGACTTTATACTTTTTATTTGATTTGATTTTATTTAAATTTATTCATGTTTAGGTAATTTTGAGCTTAGGTAGGTTAGTTGGGTTATCTACCCCATTTACTTTGGTTCAAGCTTAACTAGATTTTAGATTTTAATTAAAATATATTTGATTTAATCATTTAGTTAAATTTGAGTTTGGTTTGGGTTCATTTAATCCTATTATGTTAAGCCAAATACTAGAAGGATTCACTAAGTCACTAAGTATAGTATCCTAAGTGCTTAATCAAGAGGCTCCTGATCTAAGATTAGATGTCCTAATTATTTGGGTTAGAGATAATGTTAGCCTCATCTAAAAATGAGGTCAACAAAGTCATTGGCGATTAAATCAATAAATTCAGATAATATATCTAAAACTATAGCACGTATGTGGTGATTCTTAGTATCAACCAAGATTTCTTAAAGTGAAAGATAAAGAAAAAAGTATGGTCATTAAATTCTCTAAGAAAGTGTCTAACCCCTAAAGTTATAATTTAAATTCAAGGAGATATACTTGTATTAGAATGTATATCAGAAGTATCATCCTTATCATTAGTTAGTGATATTACTATCTTATAGAGTTTCACATTCTTCCCTTGATTTGCTTTGAGTTGTAGTTCATAATTGAGTTTGTGAGGAGATGCTGGAAGAATTCTATGAGGGGGTGTAATTGACCTCTTTTTGATAGGCTTTATGGGAAATAAGTTAATTATTCTCTCATTATGTTTGAATATATAAGTGTTTTCATGCCCATAATGGATCACATTCAAGTCATTAAGCCATGGTCTTCATAATAGAATGTGATTTATTTCATTTGGAAGAACATCACAACAAATTTAATCATTATAATAACATATTTTAATTAGAACAAAACAACTGTTCATGATAGGTATGGATATGTGATTTACCCAACTAACTTGAAATAATTATGGGTGAGGTTCAGTTGTAATATTGACTCTAGTGATAACATGGATTGATACAACATTCATCACACTACCTCCATCTATTACTAGCTTACTTCTCTTTTCCTTACATAGAATATTCATTGAGAAAATATTCCTCCTCCTCAAGTCTTCTTCTTCTTTAGAAGCATTATACATATCATAAATGACATTAGATTATATATTTTTATCTGCTTCTTCATCAGATAGTGGTGTAACATCATGTATCTCTTCAATATTTTTTTCTTCTCCTAAATCTTTTAATTCATCTAGAAATATGATTTTTGCTCTACATTTATTTTACATATGACCTTCCATATGATATTTAAAGCAAACTATCTCTTTCACATTTTTAGTAGTAGGTTCAGTGGGGTTTGTTTTAGAGGGGTTGTTCGATGTAGAAGGATTATGTCTAACATATGCGCCTTTTGAGATTGAGATGTAGTTACATATCGAGATAAACTTGAGCTTTCATCTTGGATGTAGATGTAACTTTCTTATGCTTTTCTAGGAGTAAAGCATAATGAAAGATGTCCTCTAAGGTTTGGGGAACATGAAGCTCTATCTCATTTGTCATATCTTCTCTTAATCCAATAATAAATTTATTAGCTATTTGCCACTCTTGATCAACACATTGAGTTCTAGCTATTAAGTCCTCAAATGTGTTCATATATTCCATCACTAACATAATTTCTTATTTAAAAGTAGTCAATTATTTGTGGTGCCTTTTATCATGATTTCTAGAATAATACTTAGCCCTTGAAATTTCTTTCATTTCTACCAATTTCATGAGATTTCTACCAAATCTCTCTTCTTTACTGAGAATGTTATTCCAATAGATTTTTGCATGACCAACTAATTTTATTTTAGCAAATATTGTTCATTTGTAATCGTCCACATGATACTAATCAAAGAATTCATCCATTAAGCAATCTAAAAATTTATTGGGTCATGAACACCGTCATATGTTAGAGATTCTAGCTTAATTTATTTCATAGGTTCATGTAATATTTCATGGATCCTAAGATGGTCTTGTCTAAAGGTGTTCCTTAGGTTTGGCCTTCTTGCAGGATAATTATCTCTAGAAAATTCAATGTTTTCCCCTTATACATGTTCTAAGTCATTCGAGCGAGGAATAGTCATTGGAGTTTAAAATTTAATACTCAAAGTTTGAATTTATGCAGTTAGGTTCATGAGGAGGTCTTCTATTAGAGTGAATTTCTCTTCACTTTGCATAGAGATCTCATCTACTCTTCTAGTTAAATCTTCTAGCTTGTCCAAACTAATGGATTTGGGTGGCATGATGTTCAAAAAAGGATACAAGTATGACACTCCAAATGAAAGTTTAAAATATGCAACAAGTGAACTAAATTTAACACTAATAAAATGCACAAATTTAAAAAAATGACTAGCCTTTTAATAAAGATAAAGTAACTTGTGAATACTACAAAATATTAAGAAAACTTTCAAAAGAAATAAATATAAGATCCTTAAGGACATGATTTTGATTTTTATGTAAGGTTTGCAAACTAGGTTAGGCTATTTAGTGAACTCTCCCTTATTCAAGTTATCACTCAAGTATGATAGCTTGTAGTTATGTTAAGTAGGAAAAGGCTAAGTTTTATAAGTTGAGATAATTAGTTGGTAGCAATACAAGCATTCATAGAATTTCCTACCACATTAATTTAGCATGCATTTACAAGCAAAATCATCAATTCTATAAAAAAAATTACACAAAATCCAAAATACAAAACTAAGCTTGCTTGGATTTGATATAGATTATTTGCCAGCACTTTCTCCATGCCTCCAAATCTTGGGCTCTGATACCAAAAATTGATGGGAATGAGGTGTAGAGAGTGGGATGTCGTAGCAGATGGTGGAGAAAGAGATGCTCCACTGATCTTTTACTCACCAAAGTGAAAGTGATACAAAGGTCTTTCGATCACAAAGTGGAAGGGATGTGAAGAAGTCCTACTTACCCAAGTATAACTACAACAAAGGATCATTGAATCCCTCAGATGACCGACCATCAAGCTCCAACCAAAAGAGTTTTTACTTAGTATTCACAACACTCAATATTCACACACAAAAGCTAAAGTTCTTCATTAGATGAGAAAAGGTGTTTAAATAAGTATAATACGTTAAGGGATATATCCATTAGGGAGAAAACTACCAAAAACTATAAAAAAAAAGTCGAAACCTTTATTTCGCAGCGCCGAGGTACTATAAATTAGCGCCAAGGAGCTAACTTCTCTATCCCCAAATACCAAATACTAAATACTCAAATTTTATAGTTCTAGATTTGAAAAATCAAGATCAAAAGATTCTAATTATCTTAGGTCTTTCTTAACAACAAAAAAGTACATTAGTTAATGCATAGCAAGGTAAGCTCATTTTGAGAATTCAAGATGGAACCTAATCTCATGTTCTCCTTGAACACTAAAGCTCTAATTGAATTCATTTAGTTGGACTTAGTGAAACTTTAGGAAGAACTAATGCGAGAGAGTCACTTATAATTAATCTATCTCATTGATTTAACTATTTGAATCATTGATCATTTGACTTTACAAATTATCTTGATCATATTCAAAATCAATATGAGAAATATGACTTGTTTGCTTAGTCAAAGCTACTTATTTTCCCTTAACATATTCAAATCCTTTCCTAGACGATCATCCTTCTTAATTAAATTAATAAATCACTCAAAACTTTAAACCCTAGACTGTTCCTAGTATATTAATAAATCAAATGGCCATAAGAACCCTTTAATACATATATGGTCAACCCCAAAACTTGGAAGGTCACCAAATTAAAGTAAAAAATACATGAAATTTGGATTGACCATTTTAAATTAGTCAGTAAATGAGTCCATATATTAACATTGATCTAATGTGAATATTGGGTCAACTAAAAATGAGTTAATCCAATTGACATAAATTATCCTATTTAGGCCGATTTGACCAAAATGGCATTATCATCATGTAATCTCATTTAAGTGTCTTAAATATGGTCTAATCCTTATAAAGCCCATTTGCCTTATAAATTAAATCTAATTACCCAAAAGCAAATAATTTACTCATGAAGGCTAATTCCCCTTTAGTAGACAATTGGAGTAGGTTAATCATGGGCCTCCAATTAAACCTTGAGAGGGACAATAACTAAAGATATCATTAATAATTTGTTAGTTAAACTCACATTGGTTTGACCATCCAAAATGGGTCAATTTAGTGAGATGTGCGAATATGTCTTTTTTGGCTCAAATAAGATATTCATTTTCATGGAAGATTTGAACTTGTTAAATGATGAAACCACACCAGACCTTTGAGAGTGATTTTAGCTGTAAATATTAAGAACATATTCTTTGTTCAAACTAAATAAATTTGGCCAAAAAAAAAATTTCTTTTAGGTCCACATAAAGTGTAATGGGAATTTCATTAATTGACACTATATTTTAAAAATCATTTTCCCATAATTTTTCATAAAATGATAGGTTAACTCATAGGTAGATTGGTTAGAAAGTTAAGCATCTAGTAGGGATGAGAAAATAATTAATCTTTTAATAAAAGAGATTTTAAATCCAATTATTATTTGCCATTTTTTTTGCTCCTCATTAGTCTAAAACTTATTAGAAGTTCCAAGTGGCTGAGAGGAAATGCTGACCATTGTACAAACAAGTGTTAAGATATGGTGGCTCACAACCAAGTGGCCATTTTAAATCACAAACATTTCTTTTTAAAATGGAGAGCTAAATCACCATCCTTAAGCCTCTCTTTCCTAGATTCCTATACTCACCTAGCAATCTCAACCACCATAGCCAACTAAAGAAGCTCATGCTTGAACCATTACACTAATATAAGAAAGGTTAAGCCAACTTAAGTTGGATAGTACTTCACCTATCTAAAGCTTCTGGATTGTTTTCATTGGTTGAAAGTATCACTATAAGTGGATTTATAAAACTATAAAATCTCTTAACAAAGCATAGTATGAGAATGAATTTAGGTCACCATAATGCTGAGCAAACCATGCATTTGATCCTTTTAAGTTTCCTCAAGATTTTCAGTAAAAGAATTTTTCTAGAGAAGCTTAGAATGGAAGAAAATTAATTGGGTTTGGATCATGTTGTACTAACATAAGCCCAACAAATTTTGCTAGATCGAGCTTGTATAGAGGAAGGAGATGATTCCATGGCCATTTGATCTATTTATTTAGATTTTAATAGTCAAGATCGTGTTTATGTTGGCTTAATTAGCCTCATGTTCAATTTGATTAATTTTGATGATAACAAACAAATACTTGGATGTTCTAATGAATATTTTTATGTGTTTCAGATATATCAATTGATAATTACATATCCAATACATCTCACAAATTGTTAGAAGAAATTGCAAGAATAAAAGAATGAAAGGGATAATGTGAAGCTCATGATTTTAGGTTATATGACTATTCATATGAGTTCTTTGGCATGAATTAATTTGCTCACAACCTAACATACTATTTTAATAAGGTTAATTTATATAAATCTTTATTTAATTAACATTCAATTATATGTTTTTTTACATAGCAATAAAATTGTCAAAGTAATAAATGATCATAACTATATAATTATTATTTTATTTACTTAATATAATTAGGTATTTTAATTTAATTTGCTGGTTATATGATAACTAACATATTTATGATTATATATAAATTATATCATAATTTTTAAATGTCACATGTCAAAATTAACAAAAAATATATAAAATTTTGTATTTTAGCCAAATTCATTGTTTAATCAAAGAATTCATATCTGATTTTATCTCCATCGATTCCTTGGATTTTTTCCTTTAAAATAAGTGGTTACATGACCCACTTTGCATTAAAATTAAATTTATTATGATTTTTAAACATTACCGATTTTAATAATGGATGCATGCTACATGCTTTGAATATATTAAGAGCTACATTTGATTACTTTTGACTTTCCCATGTGAATAGCCGAATTTTTGTTGCTAAATTTAATCTTTGTTTAATACAAATTATATTTTTATTGAATATTAAATTATCACATGATAGCATGAGGTTTGTATAATATATTTCTTTGAAATAATTTTTTAAATGACCTTCTTGCCTATAAATAGCCCTCATTCTCTTCATGAAAGTATCCCTCATTCAAAATTCAAAATATCTCCAACAAATCTAAGAGAAAATCTCTTAAATGTTCCTTCCAAGTGTTCTCCAAATATTGCAAGATCAAATCCTTGGTTGGAAACTTCAACATCTTCAACGAAGCCTTTTTTTTTTACTTGAGTTTGTTTTCTTGATCTTAATACTTCTTAGTTGTTCATGCTATTTTCACCATCTATTTCTTCTTTCTAATTTATACTTTTTGGTGGATTAGTCTTTGAACATTGGTTTTCACATCAAAGTTTCTCAATCATTTTTTTTTTTTGGTGAAAAACTCTTGTGATAATTTGTAGGATCTATTTCAATTTTGAAATTTTTAGCTTCTTACAAATTTCTTTTGGTTTCTTGAAATATTTCTTCTTTGGTCTTATTTTGAAAGATCATTTATTCTTAGATCTATTTTAGAAGTATATTTTAAGCATTTTAAAATAAATTATTTGAAATTATTTTCATATTTGCTAGATCTCTCTTTTAATTGAAAGCTTACTAGCCAACTTAGATCTATCATATACTTATTTTTTATTTTGTGATCATTAGCATTAATTGAAAGAATCTTTTGGTTAAAATAAATTACTCATTGCTGAAATTTATTTTATTATGAAAAAGAATATTGTGAATTTATTTTGAAATCATTTTGTATTATTCTACAAATTATAATAACATAAACATCTAGTAAGATCACTTTAAGATATTTATTTTTATTAAAGCATTTTGCCTTTGCCAAATTTTTAACTTGTAAAGTGATCATTTATAAGTTGTGAGATCACTTTTGAATTTGATTGCTTGGTATATTTGTGAGAGATTTACTTTATTAAAATTTATTATTTTGTATTTTTTGTTGTAAAATTTATTTTTGTTCACCCTTCAGGAGAGTACATATTGTTGTAGGGTTGTACTAATTATAGAGAGTACTTTTGTAAACTATTTTCATTTAGTGGATTCTAGTGGCTAGGCATGGACGAGCTCTGCTTTGGGCTAACCATGTAAAAAATCGGTGCTTGTCTCTATTTACTTTATTGTATTTTATTTTTGCATTTAGAATTATATCTTATCATTATAAAATCAAAATCTATTTTTCTATTTAAAAATTTAAATTTAAGTTTTGAAAATTTTAATATTACCCATACCTCTGCTATAGTGTCTCACATGGTATCGAGCTAGTTCTTTATTGGCTTAACATCCAAGAGTAAATCTTTTCATTATGACACAAGGTCTCACAAAGGGTTCATTGCCGGAGGGACAATCCACTCATAGACCTCCACTTTTAGATAGTGTACCATTTGTTTATTGGAAAAATAGAATTAGTATATTCTTAAGAGGTCAAGATGCACGCATGTGGTATATGTTGACACATCAATATCATACACTCACAGTAGAAGTAAATGACATTAAAGTAGAAAAACCTTTTGAGGAATGGTCTATAGCTAAAAAAGAACTTGATGAATTAAATGCTCTTGTAATACTTTACATTGTGCTTTATTAGATGATTACATGAAAATTTTATGTTAAGTACAAAGAAGAAATATGGGATAAACTTATTATAACTTATGAAGGAACTGAAGTTAGAGATGCTCACATAGATAGACTTGTTCATGATTATGAGTTATTTCATATGTCTCCTTCTCAATCTATGATATGTATACTAGATTTATGAAAATAATTAATATTACATTCTCTTGGAAAACATATGGAATCAAGACTTAGTTTATAAGATTCTTAGATGTCTTCCAAAAGAATGGGAAGCTAAAGAATGATATTAGTGAAGCTAAAGATTTATCTAATTATCCACTTGATAAGCTTTTGGGTTCTTTGATAGCACATGAACAGTTATTGCTCAAAGGGATAAGATGGATAACTCGAAAAAAAGGAGAAGGAGAAAGGAAAAGTCATACTACAAGTTGATGATAGTGATGAGCATAACACCTCAAGCTCGGATGGTGATTGTGATGAGGTGGTCATGCTTTCAAAACTTGGGAACTTGAAGGAAGAAGAATCAAAGGTAAAAAATCTAAAATTATAAATTTCAAACTAAGAAATTTCTACAGTGAAGGGATCATTTGCTATCATTTAAAAAAAAGCTGGACACATAAGAGGTGATTGTCAACTTGTTGAATCAAAGAAAAAGAAATTGATGTAAACAAAAGAAAAATATGAAGGAGAAAAGTACCATAAGAAGAAGAAGATAGCTTTATGGGCCAATCCAAATTCAAATGAATCAAGTACTAGCTCATCTGATGAAGAGGTCAACATATGTCTTATGGCAAATGGAGAATGGAATTTTAGATTCTCAAGATATGTAATGATATATCTTATGATGAATTAGATGATGCTTTTAATGATTTAGTTACAATAAAAAAATTAAAAAGAAAATACAAAACCTTAGAAAAAGAACATAAAAATTTAGATAAAGTTTTTCTAGTAGAAGGATTAAAACATAATTTAATTTCTATTAGTCAATTATGTGATAAAGGTTTGAATGTAGTATTCCATGCATCATATTGCATTATAAAAAATAATGAAAATGTTTTGCTAGTAGGGAAAAGATACAAAAATATTTATGTCATTGATTTAGATAGCTTTCATGATGTAAATTTAAACTTACTTTGTTTTAAAAGCACTCATGATGATATATGGTTATGGCATAGGAGACTATGTCATATTAACATGCACACACATAATAAAATTGCTAAACTTGATTTAGTAGTTGGTTTGCCTAAATTAAATTTTCATTCAAACTATGTTTGTGATGCATGTATTCATGGTAAACATTCTAGAAGCTCATTTAAAAGTAAAAATATTGTTTCTACTTCTAGACCTCTAGAATTATTGCACATGGATTTATTTGGTCCTATTAGCACCACTAGCTTAGGTGGTAAAAATTATGGTTTTGTTATTGTTGATGATTTCTCTAGATATACTTGGGTTTTATTTGTAACTTACAAGGATGATGTTTTTGGTGAGTTTAGAAAGTTTTCTAAATATATTCAAAGAGAACAAGGCCTTTTGATTAATAGGGTTCAAACCGATCATGGTGGTAATTTGAAAATAAATTATTTGAGGATTATTGTGATGAACATGGGATTAGACATAATTTTTCACCTAGAACTCCCCAACAAAATGGAGTAGTAGAGAGAAAAATAGAATATTAATTGAATTAAGTAGATCTATGCTTGATGAGTATAAATTGCCAAAATATTTTGGTAGAATACGCATGTTATGTAATGAATAAGATCTATTTTAGACCAATTTTGAAGAAGACACCCTATGAATTGTTTTTTGGAAAGAAGTCTAAGATTGAACACTTTCATGTATTTGGATGTAAATGCTTTATTTTGAATAATGGAAAAGATCATTTAGGTAAGTTTGATTGCAAATCGGATGATGGTATTTTCTTAGGATACTCTCTTTCTAGTAGAGCTTATAGAGTTTACAATAAAAGAAAATGATTGTAGAAGAATCAATACATGTTATTTTGATGAAAATTTGATTGATCCTATTAGAAATGAAGTGATTGATGAAGAGATTGATAACTTTAAGAAAATATATTTAGAAGATAATATGGATGATTCATTGCAAAGAATGGAAACATATAATAAAATCATCCAAAGGAACTAATTATAGGAGATCCTTCAAAAGGAGTTATGACTAGAAGACATAGTAGAAGTTGTAGATCATTCAAAGATTCTTATCTCGAGGTTGAACCTAAAAATTTAGAAGAAGCATTAAATGATAATTTTGGATTATTGCTATGGAAGAGGAGTTGAATCAATTTGTAAGAAATGATGTTTGGGAATTAGTCCCAAGACCCCAAGATCAAAATGTCATTGGAACAAAATGGATCTTTAGGAATAAGCTAGATGATTCAGTTGTATTGTTAGAAATAAAGCTAGGTTAGTTGCACAAGGGTACACACAAGTTGAAGGTATAGATTTTGAAGAATCTTTTGCACCGTAGTAAGACTAAGCTATCGTTACTCCTTGCTTATGCTTGTTTTAGAAATTTTAAACTTTTCAAATGGATGTCAAAAGTGCATTTTGAATGGATTTATTGACCAAAATGTATTTGTAGAGCAACCACCTAGATTTGAGAGCCTTGATTTTCCAAATCATGTGTATAAATTAAAGAAAGCCTTATATGGTTTAAAACAGGCTCCTCGTGTTTGGTATGATAGGTTAAGTAACTTTTTGATAGATCATGGATTTAGAAAGGGTAGTAGATACCACCTTATTCCTTAAGAGCATAGATGATGATTTGATTGTGGTACAATGTATGTAGATGATATATTATTTGGAAGTACAAATGAATCTTTATGCCATGAGTTCTCATCTTTGATGTCTAAAGAGTTTGAAATGAGTATGATGAGAGAACTTAATTTTTTCTTAGGTCTTCAAGTGAAGCAACAAGAAAATGACACATTCATCTGTCAAACTAAGTATATAAATGAATTGCTTGAGAGGTTTGACATGAAAAGATTTAAATCTAGTAAAACTCCTATGAACCCATCTATAAAATTAGATTTAGATGAATTAGGAAAATTTGATCAAAAACTTTATAGGAGTATGATATGTTCACTTTTATACCTCACGCTAGTCTGATATTATGTTTCTTGTTTGTTTGTGTGCTCGTGCCAACCCAAAAGAATCTCATTTAATAGCGCGTATATCTTTCTATTTTTTGATAGACTTTAGTTTATTTATATATCCTAAAATTCTTTATCATGTGATTTGATTGCTTATTCGATGCGATTTTGTAGAATGCAAAGTAGATAGAAAAAGCACATCCGCACATGTCATTTTTTAGGATCATCACTTGTGTCTTGGTCATCTAGGAAACAAAATTGTAGCTTTATCCACGAGGCCGAGTATATGATGCTTAGTTGTTGCTCGTGTCTTTGGTTAAAGCAACAGAAGATTTTGGTATTAAGCAAAATCACATTCTAGTTCATAATACTAGTACTATTAGTTTGACTAAAATCCTATCCAAAGACTGAACCAAGCATATAGAAATTAGACATCATTTTATTAGGGATCATGTTTTGAAAGGTGATGTTAATATTAATTTTATTAGACCGATTTACAAATTGTAGATATTTTTATAAAACCCTTACCGTAAGAATGTTTTGTACTTTAAGATGCATGCTTGGAATGTTAGATCCTAATATTTAAAATTGTATGTAGTTTGTTCTCACTTTTGATGTTGTCAAGGGGAGAAGAGTAAAATGTTGGTTAATATTAAGTCTATTTAATGCATACATTTAGGGGAGCAACATTATTCATCTCATATGCATAAATTTTTTTAATAGAATTTCTTTCAAAACTATGATGAAAGGTCAATTTGCACCTTTATCAAAATCAATACCCAACATTAGTTTGTCATCATCAAAAGGGGAGATTGTTGGCTTAGCCTCATGTTCAATTTGATTAATTTTGATGATAACAAATAAATGCTTGGATGTTCTAATGAATATTTTATGTTTTATATATATCAATTGCTAATTACATATCCAATACATCTCACAAATTGTTAAGAAATTGCAAGAATAAAAGAATGAAAGGGACAATGTGAAGCTCATGATTTTAGGTTATATGACTATTCATATGAGTTCTTTGGCATGAATCAATTTGCTCACAACCTAACATACTATTTTAATGAGGTTAATTTATATAAATCTTTATTTAATTAACATTCAATTATATGTTTTTCTACATAGCAATAAAATTGTCAAAGTAATAAATGATCATAACTATTAAGTATAATTATTTTATTTACTTAATATAATTAGGTATTTTAATTTAATTTGTTATATATGATAACTAACATATTTATGATTATATATAAATTATATCATAATTTTTAAATGTCACATGTCAAAATTAATAAAATATATAAAATTTTGTATTTTAGCCAAAGTCATTGTTTAATCAAAGAATTTATATCGATTTTATCTCCATCGGATTCGGATTTTTTTTCCTTTAAAATAAGTGGTTACATGACCCACTTTGCATTAAAATTGAATTTATTATGATTTTTTAAAACATTAGATTTTAATAATGGATGCATGCTACATGCTTTGAATATATTAAGAGCTACATTTGATTACTTTTGACTTTCCCATGTGAATAAATTTTGCTGCTAAATTTAATATTTGTTTAATATAAATTATATTTTATTGAATATTAAATTATCACATGATAGCATGAGGTTTGTATAATATATTTCTTTGAAATAATTTTTAAATGACCTTCTTGCCTATAAATAGCCCTCATTCTCTTCATGAAAGTATCCCTCATTCAAAATTCAAAATATCTCCAAAGAAATCTAAGAGAAAATCTCTTAAATGTTCCTTCCAAGTGTTCTCCAAATATTGCAAGATCAAATCCTTGGTTTGGAAGCTTCAACATCTTCAACGGCAAGCCTTTTTTTTACTTGAGTTTGTTTTCTTGATCTTAATACTTTAGTTGTTCATGCTATTTTCACCATCTATTTCTTCTTTCTAATTTATATTTTGGTGGATTAGTCTTTGAACATTGGTTTTCACATCAAAGTTTCTCAATCATTTTTTTTGGTGAAAACTCTTGTGATAATTTGTAGGATCTATTTCAACTTGCTGAAATTTTTAGCTTCCTACAAATTTCTTTTGTTTCTTGAAATATTTCTTCTTTGGTCTTATTTTGAAAGATCATTTATTCTTAGATCTATTTTAGAAGTATATTTAAGCATTTTAAAATAAATTATTGTGCTGAAATTATTTTCATATTTGCTAGATCTCTTTTTAATTGAAAGCTTACTAGCCAACTTAGATCTATCATATACTTATTTTTTTATTTTGTGATCATTAGCATTAATTGAAAGAATCTTTTTTGGTTAAAATAAATTACTCCTTGCTGAAATTTATTTTATTATGAAAAGAATATTGTAAATTTATTTTGAAATCATTTTGTATTATTCTACAAATTATAATAACATAAACATCCTAGTAAGATTTTAAGATATTTATTTTATTAAGTGAGCATTTTTTGCCAAATTTTTAAGTTGTAAAGTGATCATTTATAAATTGTGAGATCACTTTTGAATTTGATTGCTTGGTATATTTGTGAGAGATTTACTTTATCAAAATTTATTATTTTGTATTTTTTTGTGTTGTAAAATTTATTTTGGGGTTGTCGCCCCTTTGTAGAGAGTACATATTGTATAGGGTTGTACTACCAAGTTATAGAGAGTACTTTTGTAAACCATTTTTCATTTAGTGGATTCCTAGGGTGGTTTAGGACGGTTGGTTTGTAACCACGTAAAAATCGTGCCTCTTGTCTCTATTTACTTTATTGTATTTTATTTTTGCTGCATTTAGAATTATATCTTATCATTATAAAATCAAAATCTATTTTTCTATTTAAAAATTAAAATTTAAGTTTTGAAAATTTTAATATTACCCAATTCACCCCCACCCTCTTGGGTGCTATAGTGTCTCACAGTTTAATCGTGATTCAGCCTAACTGCCTCATTTTTTTAATTTTTTTTAAATAGTTAAACACTTAATAAATTTTAAACTAAGGCATAATTTAAGTGAGGAATGAAGGGAAATTATCATTCTAAAAAACTTATATATCTTCTATTTTAAAAATTATTTTCCCCTATTTTAATTATTTAACAACTCAAATGACCTTAAAAGTTTTTAAATTTCCTAGGATGATTTAAAATAAAATTTGAAACCTCCCATGACAATTCTAGATTAAGTTGAATATTGATATGCAATTCATGATTTTTCTAAGTAGTGCATCCATGTTTCAAATTTGATTATAATTGAGATAAAAATTCAAAAATTATACATATAATTAAAAACTATTTAATATTTTGATATATTACAAATTAAAAATTATTAGAGATCTTCTTGAATTTTCTCAAAATTTAATTAGATAATTTTTATATTACTTATATTTTTAAGAGAATATGCCTTATTTTGCAAAATTATCATTTTGGCCCTCGTGGGTTAAATGTCATGATATGTATCCATGAGCTGTATCTTGTTGATTCTGACTAAAACTAATTTATTAAGATTTATTTAAGACTTTTCACTATTTTTAATACTTCAAAATATTTTATGTTTTGATTATTTAATTATAAAATGACAAAACACTTTAAAGTTTAAAAAGTGATTTAAGCCTATTATTTTATGCATATGAAATTAATTATATAAAAAATTTAATAATTTAGAAGTGTTTAAATTTTAAAAATATAATAATTATATATATTAAAATTATAAATTACCTAATCCTTTTAAATCTAAATTAACTGCTCTATTTAATTAGATTCAGTAATTTATCCATAGTAAAAATATTATCAAAGCACTTCACTAGTATGATTGCATCTTTTCAGTTGCATTCATGCATTATATTAGAAAAAAATATTTTCATTGTGTTATCATAGTCATTTCAAATTTTATTTATTTAATTTAAACCTTATTTTCTAATATGGGATCAATTACATCAATTAATCTATTCAAACTAAAATCTATGCACATGGATTGATTGCCTAAGTAGGTGGATAAACATACTAGGGAACACACATTCTATTTTAAGTCAATCATATTGATCTACTCCCTTAAGTCAATCATACAAGTTAATATGACATTATTTATCATGTTTTCAATTCTTAGTCAATTCCTTTGGCTATGTATACTTATTTATACTAGTCTAATTTCTCTCATTCAATAGCCTTTTTATTCTCTCATAGACTAATTATATTCACATGACTCAAGCTGCATTTTGAAGAATCTATAGTGAGAAAGCTGCGTCTTCCAACCTAACATAGTAGAGAGCGGTGTTTGCTAGAAAGTTGCAATCTGACTTTTTTAAAATAAAAAAAAGTTGTATTACTCACAATAACTTCTTAGATAGTAGCTTCTTCTAAAGTAATTCTACAACTACATTTTCATGCCGCTATAATTATTCCAAATAGACTCTTAATATATTCATAATATAGTTGCATTCTCATGGTTATACTAATATTCTTTTAAGAACTTAATTATTCTTTGGATCAAGTTTAATTTAAGTTTGGTTAATACCACATTTAGTCAAACTTTTATTTGGCTAGGTCATGCCATTTTGATGAAGTCATTATATAGTTTTGTCACATTTTGTGATTAAACACTTTTGATTTTATATATGCATTGTACTTATTCCTTCTTTATTTTAAATACATGATTTATGCTTAGAGTCTTTTCTTACACTCTAAATATTTAAAATGTTTTTTTGTTTATAAAAAACAAATCTATTCTCAAGTGTTTATGCCTTACTTAGATTCTTGAATCCTATACATGATGACTAATAAGTTCAACTATTCCTATCATATTGATGCATTTGCAAGCATACCAAGTGATGTCACACATTTTATTAGGATACATCCTTTTATAATAAAGACTTAACTCTAGTTATAATTAATTGATTATTGTGATTACATGATAATTCATCTAATAATAAATATTACTTAATTATTATCTTACTTTATGTAATTATTTAATGAATTTAGTTAGACTAAATCTATCAATTCACATAATAATAAAGTGATAAGCCTTAAGATATTCATACTCTTATAAAGAACTTATCTTAGTAAGTCATCAACATCATATGAGTCAACATTATAATATATTGACTTTTACACACACTTAAGTATTATGATAGTTCATGACATTTTAACAGCTTAGTATAGGGAGAATGTAGTTATGTCATCTTCATACACAAATCTATTAATATTTGGGATGATGTTACTTTGAGTGCATTTAAAATTCAAGATTGATTATAACATTTTTCTTGTGATGTGTTATATTACTCTATGATTTGTTCATTTAGGATAGAGATATTATTCTTGAAGTACACAATGTACGATCATTACTTTTTACTTATATCTTTATAGGCGTTATGAGTCAACACATAAATGTCATAATATTATATATTATTTTTATCTATGATTTTATATTTCTAGCATGATGTGATGACCCCATTTTGTTCTATGTTATTTCCTCGATTACACTCCAAAATTTTTTATATGTATAATAAAATATAAGCAAGACTTTTGACATAATACAAAGTTATCGATGAACAAGTATATAGTCTATCATGAAGAAAAGATCAAGAGTAAAGGATAGTTAAAACTTATACTTTATAACTTAAATTATTTGAGTAACCAAGTATAACTCAATTACTATTTTTTTTAAAATTTTTATTCTAAGTATACATAAGCATTTTGCCAAGCTACATAAACTTATTACGAAGTCTTTTAGCAATCAAAATATAGTTTTTTTTATATTTATTTTATTTACTTATTATTTATAATTTTTATTGTAATATTATTGTTTGGGTTATATATGATTTCATGTTAGGATTATTAATTTTTTTTCAACTTTAATAAAATGATAAACAATGTTAAAATTAATTTTAAAAGTTTTAAATTCAAAATAATGATCTCTCTAGTGAAATATTTTAATTTACACTTTGATCTCTTATATCTCTTAGAGAATGTATCAGATGAAGCTATTTGGTGATTAAAACCCCAAAGTATTGGTGCACTTTCATAATATAATCAAGTCAAGCATGCATAATTAAAGATATTTCTCATTTAAAGATAAGAAACTTACAATGCCTATTATATTCTTTAAGGTATAGCCTTATTTAAACATTAATTTATTTACATTTGGAGTGTTTTAGTATGCTAGGAAGTGGCAGTTTGATCTAGACAAGATTGTAAGTCCAAATTTACATATCTTTAATTGCATATAATTGAGCTACTTATTTCTTTTTTATTCATATGCACTTCACTATTTCAGAGATTGTAGATCTTGCATCCTCTCATCATTTTTTTAAGAAATTGTCTGTCTAGAAAATTGTGAGATTTCTTTCTTTGATTCAAGGTCATAAAATTAACTCTAAAAGATAGAAGTCATGATTTTTAATATAATATTTTATTACTTGGTTAGATTGATTACTTTTTCAAGCTAAATGATCTTGAGCTTGATAACCTGGGATAATGGATATATGAAATTGAAACTAAGTTTATTTTAACATTTTTATGACTTCTTTTCTTCACCCACTTATCACCATGAGTCCATCATATTTCTTATTTAGTCTTTGTGATTCAATGATTCTTATCACCTAAGCTGTTTATATATTGGGCTTTATTTTATTTAGTTATGGAGATTCACTCTCTACTTTATGAATTGACACCGAGTATTTGAACTATTCTTTTGAGCTAATAATCATTGATCATGAGTCTTCATTGATAAACCTAATGAAATAAATTTAAAATAAAGACATTTTCTTTGTCAAAAGTTTCTCTTAAAGGTGTATTCAAATATAATTAGCTGAAGAGAGCTCAATCCTTTTAGAATATTAGATAACACACATTACCATAATATTTTTTATTAAATTTTGATATATTTTAAAATAAATCATAAATTCGAATGAGAATTGAAGACCTTATCTTAAACTATCCTCTCATTTACTCTCGTGATATTTTACATGAAACTGATCTTATCATATTAACATTTTCCCCCATTGCTAAAACAAAGAAGGAGAATTCACTTTTAATATATTCAAATTCATGAAGATTGGCACTCCTGACACCAGTGTCAAAGAGGTTGATGCTTTTGATTACACGAAGGAAATACTTGCGACATGTACATGTGGATTTCCTAGTCAGATGATCCTAAGATTACAAAGTGCGCCAAAAGCTATAACAATTAGTGTTGATGCTTACTAAAAATCCATTGAAAGACTTCATGCAAGGAAGTGCTAAACAAATATCCTTAATTTAGAAGCCACATATGCTAGAATTGAACTAGTGACAAAGTATGCATCCCTTGGATAGTCATCATCACTACATATTGTCATATCATTAAAATTTAATCATGAATGTCATAAGTTGCTTTCTATCTTAAATGAACAAAAAATTATAATTTGTAGTGTTATCGAATAAGTTTGGATCTTATTAGACTTGTTTGAATGCTATTCAAATATAATAGAAATTTTTTTGAATTATATTTAAACTTATTTTCAACGATGTTCTTCGATAGATCAGAATCTTATTTGATTCTTATTTGGAGTTTCATTCAAATTTTTGGAATTTTATTCACATAGATTATAATATAAATACAAATTTTATTTAAATTTTATTCAAATCTTATTAAAGATTTTTTTTATTTGAGCATATTTTATTTTAATGAAGCTTCAACAAATAATTCTCAAATACAGAAGTATAATCCGAAAGGTAGGCTAAGACATATTTGTTTCAAAATGGCAATGTAGTCAAATCTAGGAGGGAAATTCTTGGCCGAGCACATCCCAAAAATCAAGCCATCACGCATAAGTCTCTCGTCATCTTTGATCTCCCAACTTCCCAGCCATCACAACCAAAACTTGAACCACAAAAATGCTTGTTGCTTCTTCCTCACCATCCCCTCCCACTCTCCTCCTTCCCCATCCATCGCGAAACCAGACCTGCCCACCTCCATCACTCCTCCAACTCCGACCACCGCACCATCGCCGACTTCTTCTTCTTGGTCTGGCCACTTCCTCCATCTCTCTCTTCCTCCTTCGCTACAGCCCGGCCGCCACATCCCGTGGACTTTTTCAGATGCCCCCCGCTCGTCTCAGCAACCGTTACTTTCTAGTCCGCGCCGGGGAGTCGGTTTACGAGGAAATGGGTGTCCTCAACACCAACCCCGTCACCAAGACTTCCGTCGACAGCGGACTCTCGCCGGAGGGGAAGCGTCAGGCGGCGCGTGCGGCGTTTGAGCTCCAGACATTGGGGGCTTGTAGTGGGAGCTGCTGGATCTGGCCATCTATTACACAAAGGGCGTATCAGGCGGCGGAGATCATTGCCAACGTCAATGGAATCGATCGCAGGTTCATTACCAGGAACTCAACCTTGTTTCACTTTCAATTTGAGACTATTATAGATCTTAAAAATCACTCCGCCTCAAATGAAAGTTTTCCAAGTATGAAGCTTAGAACGATTTTCAGCCATTGACGAAGTTTTTTATAAGTGAACTAAAGTATGTTTGGGATAGTACTTGATGACGATTTCTAGTCAAAATAACCAAACATCACTGTATTTTATTTTGAGACTTAGCTCCAATAATTTACTTGTAAACAAATTGAGCCCATCTAATGTGGGAGTTGCTCGCATTTAAACCACGTTTGATCATGATAGATGCATCAAAGATCAATGGAGGCCACAAACCACATGAAGTACTCACTCTAGCAAACTATCAGCTCTAATATCAGTTGCTAGGAGGGTGGAACACATGTGTCTGAGTTGACCCTAACATACCAGCGGAGGGACACTCATTAAAGCGAAACTTTAAATTATGGATGAGAGCCTCTATTAGTATATTGGGAACTCAACAACCATTTTTCTTTCATTGTATAATATTCTCTATACTCATGTGTTTTTGAGGTCAGGTTTCTTACAATAACCGTCAACTGTTAATTTTCTTAATTTTCTTGGCTTTTTTTTAAATATGAAATGATAGGAGCTAAAGGGATTGAGATTATTTTAGCTTAAATTCTTTTCTTTTTCTGGGTTTGTAGTCGCATAGTCCCTGAATACAGTTTTTTGGATGCCCGTGGACTGGGTGCTCTTGAAGGAAGGAGCTTGGATGCTGTTTCCGAGGTGAGTGCTTTGTGAAGCTTATAAGGTTGCTTTGACAGTTTTTATTTTAGCTATTAGAATCAGGAAGATGTTAGTATTCTCGGATCTTGATTGTTCATAGAACTTTCTTATTCGAAGTTTGGCGTTTCTGAGAAAGTGTGCCGTATAAATCATCGAGGGGATGCTTTTCCATTCCCCTCGTTTAACAAATTTGGACATCTGGAGAATCCTTTTTGATGTAGTGATTTACCTGCAAATGCAACAGAAGGAGAGAAATAGCACAGAAAGCAAGCAGAGCAAGACAATTGAGATATTCTCAGAATTAGGACTTTAGCAGGAAAAATACCAAGATGCCTCCCACTCGGGGTTGATAGTCGATTATATCATTACACGTAACTAAATACTGGGACCACTAGACTAACAAACAACAAACAAATTGTGTTTACAAAACTAATTATAGTGCTTAGTCTTAATATTCTAATAGAACAAGTATAAGAAAATAGGGAAATACTAATACTGTGTGTAAATGTAAACTATTTGGCTGAGAAGACTCGATGTTCTGCATCAGGTCCCTTCCGCTGCAGAGGAACTCGACTGGAGTTCAGAAAGCTGAGCACAACCATCTTCAGGTGGTTTGTAGGCATATAAATCAGTGATATTAATAGTAGAGGAAAGATTGAGGTCAGGAGGTAATGAAAGCACATAAGCGTTGTCATTAATGCGTTTAAGAATTGGAAAGGGCCCAATTTTTCTGGGTTTCAGCTTGTTGTATGCTCCAAGTGGAAATCTTTCTCTGTGCAAGCGTACCATTACCAAATCACCCACTTCAAAATGTTTGAAGGAACGCTTTTTATAGCATAGTTATTTATAATGCTCAGATGAGTTAGTTAACGTCTCTTTTAACTTGTTGCAACATAGAATCAAAATTTTCCACCAATTGATTGACCCCTTTACTTTGCGGTTTAGGAAGAATTGTTACATCACTAATAAGGTTTGGTGGTTTGGCGTACACAATTCTAAATGGGGATCTTCCTGTAGACCTGTTCACCATGGAATTAAAGGCAATCTTAGCTTGTTCTAAACATGTCTCATTGTTTGCACCTTTCATTAGCCACACACTTGATCATATTATACAATGTTCTGTTCACCACTTCGGTTTGGCCATCGATTTGTGGAAGGTAAGCAGAACTTAGACGGATATTAGTCTGAAAATAGCTAATAAGCCTGATATCTCAATCTGACGTCAAGCTCCTTGGAATCCCATGAAGATGTACTATTTCTTAAAAAAAGAGTTTTGCATTATTCATTGCATCAAATGTTTTTTTACAAGCAATGAAGTGTGCCATTTTTGAGAAGTGGTCGATAACAACCATAACCAAGTCCGCACCATGTTTTGTGCGTGGCAATCCTAACACAAAATCAGTACTGAGATCCTTCAGATGGAGCTGGGAATAAACAGTTGTGTATATGGCCTCGTATTTTGCTCGGTTTCTTATACCTTTGACAAATAGAATGTTTCTCAGCTAATCGGCAGACATCCCTTTTTAATTTAGGCCAGAAAAATCTAGCCTGGACCAATTGCAACATTTTATCACGGCTTACGTGTGCAGTCAATTCTCCACTTAGACATTCATATATGATTTGGTGTCGCAAGGTGTCAGGAATGCAGAGTTGGTTCCCTTTAATCAGATAGCCTTGCTGGATAGAGAACTCGCCTATGGCAGAATGTTGTTTACAATCTTTCCAGATGACAGCAAAGTTCTTGTCTTCTGCATATAGGCCACGTAGACATTCCGTTCCCATTATACTGGTCTGCACTGCGGAGAGCAAACTAGCACGTAGACTCAAGGCATCAGCCACTCGGTTAGTATTGCCAACCTTATGTTTAACTGCAAACATAAATTTCTGCAGGAAAACAACCAATCTTGCATGCATTCAATTTAGATGTTTTTGTGATTGTAAAAATTATAGAGGCTGATGATCACTAAATAAAACAAAGTCTTGAAATAGTAGGTAATGTTCCCAAGTTTTCAATGCACGAAATACAGCATAAAGTTCCTTCTCATATGTCAACCATTTTTGCCTTGCTGAACTAAGTTTCTCACTAAAAAATTTCACCGGTTTACCTTCTTGTGTGAGAAATACCCTGATTCCTATTGCCGACGCATCAGTTTCAACTTGGAAAGGTTTGTTGAAATTGGGTATGCACAAAATAGGAGCTGAGCTCAAGTGTTTCTTCAGTTGTTCAAAACTCTCTTGCTATTCACTCCATATTTAAATTGTTTATGCTTGATGCTGTGGGATCCGAAAATTCGCCATTGACTTCTTTTTGATGAAAAGAGATTTTAAATGTTGGTGAAAATTTACGAAGACAGATGAATACTAGATAAAACACCATCCAGAGATTTCGTCCTTATTTTGTGAGGACTTTAGATCTGTTAGGTTTCTATAGCTATAGTTAATTACCCTCTCAATACCGAGAGAACACTTTCGATTAAAATGATTTAATCCAGAAATAACGGTATATAATAAGATTGAGAGTTTAAAAGTATGAAATTTATCATTTTAATTTAAAACTTTGTCGGGAATGTGAGCCTGATCTAGATCCCATGGTTCCATCATCCTTGTCGCGCCGCCCGCTAATGAGGAGGTAATAACTCAACTCGAAGGATCATCGAACACATGCCCGTTATCAGACTGGTTTTATTTAAAGACAAATATAAGTCAACCTTAACTAACAGAGCGCTTTTTGCCCAATCAAACACATTTTATATTTCACGTCAAAAACAAAGTCGAACATAATTGCCGCGGTCATGACCGTAATTTAGTGTCATTTTGTAACAAACCACCCTGGCCGAGGACTCGTCAGAATCCATTTATGTAATTTTACGACAAAATCACGTGGATAGAATACACGGGTCACGTCCTTACGGGTTTAATATTATTTGAGTGTTAAAATAATTATGCATTTGATTTGACATTGACTCTTTGTGAGAAAAAATCTTCTTAATTTGTCACCCCTAGACAAATAGTTGCGGAGGAATGAATTGATTTTAAGTTTAAATTTAAATAATTAATTTTATTTAATTTATATTTTACTTTATTTTTTTTATTTGGGTTTTGATCATTTTATAATTGATTTAGATCTAAACATGTATGATCATTGATCGCTTAAACCATAATAATGATAATCTTTTGAATGTAGTAGAATTGTCAACTCAGATTTTCTCGATAGGATCGGTCTAAATTCAATGCTCCCATATTTATAATCCTCTAAACCTCATTAACTATACTGAGCGAGAATCGTTTGTGACTTTTGGGTGTTTGGACTTAAGAAGTGTCAATAGCTTTATCATTTATCATTTTATAACAGAATTAATTTCTCAGATTTTATTAAATAAAAGTTCTTATAATATCATAATCAAATTTTTAGATTTTGTTAACCTGGACCCAGTCCTAAGACCAAATCGGGGTGTATATATCTATTCTTTCATTTTGCACGTGACTTAAATATCTTTTTAGACGCTTGATTTAACGAATATTTGAATATACATACACATATCTGTTCTTTTAAAATGTTGTATGGACATTTAGATGTCTAAGTCAAGTAAGTTATGTTTATGACATTACGTGATTGCAAAGATAAGTTTTGATATAGATTTTTAGGTTTGTTAACTTGACGCCCCAAGATCAAACCCAAGATAGTATCTCGTTATTTTTGATATATAACTTATATTTTCTTAAGGTCGACTTAGTAACACTTCAACATACATACGAAAGATTCTGTTCTTTTAAAATATTGTATATATAAGATTAAGAAGTGTAGATGTCAAATTGTAAGTTTTGATTTTGGTATGACATTTTTGTTAGCAACCCTCCCCAAGATCAAACCGGAAGTGTAGTTATCTGTTCTTTCACTTTGCATTTGGGTTGCATATTTCTCCTAAATGTTTGATCTAGTAGACATTTCAACATACATACAAGTATCTATTTTTTTAAAATATTGTATGGACATAACGCCTAAGTCAAGTTTATATGTATGATGCATGTTATCTTTAATACATGTTATAAAATAAGTAACGATTTATTCTTGATCAAGCATGTATCTGTTTTTGAATTCAACATTCCCAAATGCAAACTAAATGAGTATTTTTTTCTGGATGAGCAAGCATATATCTGTTCAAAAGAGGTAAGATATCTACTTACACAACAAGTGAGCATTTGTTCTTAATGATATTAATTTAAACCCTCTTGATTTGTCATGAATCAAATATGTATATCTTTATAGGACATACATTCAACCTTTTAAAATATTTGCTAAATATCGAGTGCAATATCTATCTTAAGGAAAATTTAAAGAAAGGTTATGAATCACGTATAAGTTTGTGTGTCACATCCAAACTCCTTTATGCATATTAGAATTTGGATGGATAGAGATTAATTCAAATGTAGACTTGTATATGAGTTTCCATTCGATGCTTCTTTGAATTTGAAAGAGAGCTTCATGTTTAATGAATAGTCATTCTTATTTCAAGACACCCTTCACATATTCATAGGAATGGAAGAATGATAACGATGCTAATGAAGTTACCCACTTACTTCCCATCTTTCATTTTCTTCTTCTTTTAAATGATAATCAACTAGAATTTGTGCTTCATATAAAGCAAGTAATTTTTGAGGATCATATCCTACCTTTATAATAATGCAAGATATAGATTTGATACTTATATATGGGTATAACATGAATATTTATTAGATAAAATGTTACTTTAATATTACCAATCAGCAAGATAAAAGGTCTTAAAATTATACTAAACTTTTTTTCAAATGACATTTTAGAAGTCTATTAACTCAAAAATGAAATCATTCGCTTTTCTTTTCATTCTCTTCTTAGCTCATGACAATTTTATAGAATTTAGAGATTTCATAAGCTGGATAATCATACTAAGTTTGATAAACTTAGAAAAATCTGAAATTTTTCTTACACAAGATTAGAAAAATCTAAAATAATGATTTTCATGATTGAGAAAATTTAAAATTTTTCTTACATAAGGTTAAGGAAATCTGAAATAATGATTTTCATGATTGAGAAAATTTGAAATCTTCCTTACACAAGGTTAAGGAAATCTGAAATCTTTTTTACACAATGTTAAGGAAATCTGAAATAATGATTTTCATGATTGAGAAAATCTAAAATTTTCCTTACACAAGGTTAAAAAAATCTGAAAATTTTACTTAAATGAATATTGATCCTTATGATTGCAAATGATCAAGCCATAAGAGGAGGCAAAATAAAAAGGTAATCATAAGTTTGCAATATTTAATTCATGACAACATGACAACTTAAACATGTGTCCATCCCCATTAAGCCTCATCTTTATCATGCTTTGCATAAGCCCATTTATAATGCTTTGTATAAGCCCATTTATAAGACTAAGCCTAGTGGGTCTTTCCTTTTGTTTTAAAAAAAAGGAAAGAGAGTTCACTAATTCTAAGAATGGGCTAATTGTTTAAGCCAAGTATGAAGAAGAAAGTCCATGACATTATGATCCATTCATAATATCGTTTATTATTATCTTTTTTAAAGTTATTTATCATATCCCCCTTTTATCATTATATGCACTCATAAATGAGAGGAAGCCTTTTCTTCTCATTTTTTTTTGCATGACACACACTTTGGTTGAAAAAGAGGACTTTTTTCCTCTCCACACCTTTTTTTATTTATTTCTCCCTTAGATTCATGTTCATTTCATGAGTGATTAAGAGGAGGATGACAAAAGAAATAAAATCTTCCTTAGTTTCATGACCATTTTAGGAGTCATTAAGAAGAGAATGACAAAGGAAATAAAAGCCTTCTTTTAAATCCATGCCCATTTTAAGAGTCATTAAGAGGAAAATGACAAAGGGAATGAAAGCTTCCTTAGATCCATGCCCATTTTAAGAAGAGATTAAGAAGAAAATGATAAAAGAAATAAAAGTCTTCTCTTAGATCCATGCCCATTTTAGGAAGAGAATGACAAATGAAATAAAAGCCTTCCCTTAGATCCATGCTTTTTTGTAGGAAGAAAATGACAAAGAAATAAAAGCCTTCCCTTAGATCTATGCTCTTTTGTAGGAAGAGAATTTAAAAGGAAAGGAAAACTTTTTCCTTAAACCCATGCTTATTTAGGACTAATTAAGGAGATGATGACAAACTAAAATAAAATTTTCCTCTCCGTCTTAATCACATAAAAAAAACTATAGAAATTAATGGGATGACATAAATCCTATTTCTATTTTTGGCCTCATGTTAAGGGGCTAACCTTCATTATAAATAAGAGAGAATTATTCTCTCATGAAAGCTTTACACTCCCATTTCTCCCCATTCTCCTTACAAAACATATTGCAAGTCCAAGTCTTCTAAGAGAGTTCATCAACTCTTCAAAGGAAGAGATCCCTAACAATTGAGTTTGTGTTCAATTCATATCACATCAATTTGTAAGTTATGTCTAATTTGATGCTTTAGATTTATCCCTCCTCACCTCATATGAATGAATATTTGATAATAAGACAAGACTTAAATCATGTAACCATAAGATGCTTTCCTTTCAATTTCCAGCTATTTATAAACATATAAAGATTGTTGCAAGATAAGCAAATGAGACATAGATAAATATCTATACTAAATCTGTAATCACAAATCTGAAATTTTAAACTTGATTAAGCAATTATCCATACTGATTTTTTTTATCCCAACCTTATTTCATGACTTAGGCAAAGGGGAGACAATCATGTCATAAACATATGCTTGGTAATAAGATAAGATTTAAGTCACATGACACATAAGGTGTCTTATTTTTAATTAACTCACTCATATAGTATATAAAGATATACTTGACAATAAAGTAAAGTTTAAGTCATACAATGCATTGAGTGTCCCATTTCTATCTCTCACCCGTTCATGTAATATAATCACTATTTAGGCAAAAGAAATTTGAATTTTAAATAAGTAGTTATCACATGATATGAAGATTCAAATAACAATTGAACTAAGTATGGATAAATATATTATAATTGTCACATGATATGAAGATTCAAATAATAGTAAGCTAAGCATGAATGAACATATGTACATGCTTTCCTTTTTAAGAACTTAAGCATTTACACATTTTTTTTTTGTTTATCAAAATTATTAGCAACCTCCTATATCCCCATGCTATTTCGGGACTACATTTCCATCAAAGAATGTCGCATGTTAGGTGTGGTGACACCTGATTGAAAATTTATTGTCCCCGTCGAGAAGAAGCGTGTGGGTTAACACAACATAACAAAGCCTTTCCTTGTTACGTTGGAACAACGTGAGCAAGTACTTATCACAACAGATTTATCTACCATGTTGGAACAATGTGAACATGTACTTATAACAAATTTCTCCATTTGCGTTGGAACGATGTGAATCTTATCTCAACAGATTTTTATGCGTTGGAACAAGCGTGAGCAGTCTTATCACAAGTTTTTCCGCGTTAAAACAATGTGAGCGGTACTTATCTCATAGATTTCTGCGTTGGAACAACGTGAGCAGATACTTATCAGTTTCACCAGCGTTGGAATAATGTGAACGGGTACTTATCACAAAGCATATTTAAAAACTTGCATTTGCATGCATATGATATATGATTTTTTTTATTTGTAAGTAAAATTTGCTTGATATAAATCTTGTACAACAACAACAACAACAACAACAACAGGCCTTAATCCCACTAGGTGGGGTCGGCTACATGAATCCTTTGTCTCCATTGTGTCTGTGTATTATTCATTTAAATCAATTATACTAAGATCATTTTTATACATCTTAACCAAGTCTTTTTTTTAGACTCTACCTTTCTTAACATGAAAATCTAATGCATCTATTCTTATAATTGGACGGCCGACGCTTTATGTGGCCAAATCATCTAAGCGACTCTCCTTAATCTTATCTACCACTGGAGCTACTCCAACTTTTTCCCGAATATACTTATTTTGCATTCTATCTCTAAGAGTAAAGCCACTCATCCACCTAAGCATCCTCATCTCTATAACACTTAACTTTGTCTTATGCTTCTCTTTTATTGGCCAACATTCTACACCATAAGTCATTGCAAGTCTTACCACCATCTTATAAAATTTTTCCTTAAGTTTAAGTGGAACTTTTCATCACATAATAGGCGGATCTCCACTTCAAACTTGAATTCTACTAATAACATCTCATCTATTTCACCATCATTTTGAATAGGCCTAAATATCAAATGCTCACTCTTATTAATAACTTGTTCACCTCATGTCAACTACTAAAACTTCTACAACTAAAATTACACTCTATATATTCAATTTTAGATCTACTTAAACGAAAATCTTTAGACTCTAGAGTTGACCTCCATAATTCAAGTTTCTGTTGGACTCCCTCTCTAGTCTTATCAACAAGAAGAATGTCATCGACACCAAGGTACATCTTCTTGTAAATGCCAGTAAGAACATCCATAACTAAAGTAAAAGATAAGGGCTTAAAGCTAATCCTTGATGTAATCCAACTGAAATAGGAAAATATTTTGTCAATCCTCCTTGTGTTTGGACACAAGTAACAACTCTAGTATACATATCCTTAATGACTTGAATATAACTAATATTAACTCCTTTCTGTTCTAGAACTCTCCAAAGAACATCTCTTGAAACTTTATCATAAGCTTTCTCTAAATCAATAAATATCATATGTAGATCCTCTTTACTTTCTCTATGCTTCTCCATCAAACCCCTTAACAAATGCATAGCATCCATAGTAGATCTATCTGGCATGAAACCAAACTGATTGTGAGAAACTTCTGTATCATATCGTAATCTATCCTCAATTACTCTCTCCATAATTTTAATGTATGACACATTAACTTAATTCCTCTATAATTTGCACACTCTCTATAAATCTTGTCTTACCATATAAAAAAAATAACATACTCAAATGAAGTATAACATTAGACAAGAAAACCCCGAAATCATATAAAAGGGATTTTGAATTGATACCAAGTTCATATACTTTTAACTTTATGTTAGTTTTGCATTAATAATAAGAAATTTCAGCTAACTTATTCAAATGATTCCACTTGAAATCAATCAAAGAGTGTCATTTTGGATTACATGCCAATGAGGTTTTGTATTACCTTTTTTTTATACCTCTACTTGCATATGACACATTATCACTTTATGTTCAATAAAGTAGATAGTAGAAATTTCAGATTTGATCAAAAGAGAACTACATAATAATATAATTCAAGTAAGAATCAAATTTGATATGAACACATGATCACAAACTGTTTTAAATGATGCACAACAATTATTTCAAATTAAATGTGATAGAGCTTAAATCTGAAATCTCATATTTTGACTAAACATATGCTCATATGATAATGAAATTCAAATAGAACCCGGCCAAGTATTTGCCCAAGAATAGAGTCATGAAGCAAAGTCAAATGAATTTAAATTCAACCCTTCCACACTAGGCTAGATAAACTTTCCATATTCCAAAAATCCCCATAAGTAAAACACTAAGGGTAGTTGCATCAAGTCATAAAGAGCTTTTCAATTCCATGTTAATATAGAAATAGATTCAACATTTGAAACCAATTATAATTGGAAGAAAGGAAAGCAAAGCCAAAGAGGGATTTTATTCCTCTCTTTTCTCTCTTTTTTTTTAAAACTTTGATCACATGAATCATAAAGGAAATATTTGTATGCCAATAAACTCGAATGACGTCAAAATCCATCTTTAGCAACATTAGCCAATAGTGATAAAGAAGTAAGTACACATACTAAGCTCATATATATATAAACTTGCATGATTATAAGTAATCCAATAGTGGAAAGGGATAAAGAGAAGGCAAGACAAACACATATGCTAAACTCATCACCACAAATCTGGATATTTCAGATTTAACCAAATGGCTATTTGATGATCCCACTTTAACATTGCCAAATAGTAAAAAGAGACAAATAAAAAGTAAGACAATCAATCATGCCAAGCCTTACACAAATTTGAAAATTTTAGATTTAATCAAAGGATCAATTGTGTGATAATAGATTGCCAAGCATTAGAAAGAGCCAAAATAGAACTAGGGTAACTTCATACAAGCAATAACCCTATCAATTTCTCATTCATTTTACTCAAGTATTCAAACACATGTGCATAACAGAACATGAGTAAGCTTTGAGTAGCAAAAAGAGGAGAGATCAAGCAAACTTGCAAACAACTCACATCATGCCACAAATCCAACACACCTTAACTTCATCCTATTGCAAATCCATAAGAAAACATCCAACCATAGAGCACAAAGAAAGAGGGATTTGCATATCTTCATTTCCTTCCGAAGAAAAGAAAATCAAATAGCAAAGGGAAATATAACTTAGGGTTGGATAGAAGCAACCTGGAGCTTGATTTGAAAAGGGAAGGAAGAGATAGAGAACCAAGCTTGGCCGGTTAGGGCTTGCCGTTCGGCTTGGAGAGTTCAGCTGTGGCTCGTGCGTCCAGCAGCGAAGGAGCTTTGGAAGAGAGGGAGACAGATGGCACGACAGGAAATAGGGACTTGTTTCCTTCGGCTAAGACCGTGCGAGTGAGGGAGACCGCTCGGTTTGGAAGAGGGGGAATTGTGCGAGAATGAGAGAGGAAGGAGAGCTCGGGAGCGAACAGAGAGAAAAATCGCGTGTGTAATGCCCTAGTCCCTTGCCTTTTTTGAATATTAGGGCCGATCGACCCTTTTGATTGGTCGCACAAACGACGACCAATAAGGGGTATTGGGCGGCCGATCCTATTGGGTAAGTGGGCGGTAGGATTAGGATAAAGATTAGAGGGTATTAAGAGATTAAGCAGCTGCTAATCATCTTAATTACAAATTAACATAATTCGCATCAAATATTATGAAATTATTTTGTGCGATAAACCCTAACAATATGGGTATCAATTTTAGGTATTTTCGTTTTTGGATGATACGCTGATTTATCGGAGGTCATTTAGACAATGTTGGCGACGGTCAAAGTGAAATTGAGCTTGAATTGCGCGACGTCGCATTTGAATCGATCGACGTTCGCGTAGACTTTGTTGAATTGATCGCAGAAGGCGTCGTTTGATAGATTTCTACGTTTCGGCAACAATGACGCGATCAATTTCGTGAACGGAGGTCGTTCGGACGTCGTCGGGGCCTGCTGACTTCGATATATGCGTAATTTTATTATAAATTGATTTTAATTAATTAAATGATTATTAATTAGTCTGATATATTTCATTTAATTAATTTTGATAGTTTAGACGCATTATGAAGCCAAATTTTCAAATTGAGATGAATTTGATCGAATCGGTTCACGATTAGGGCATTTTAAACCCGATTCATGCGATGTTCCTCTCGTTAATTATTTATTTTAAATTTCATAGTTCATTTGACTTGTGAACCATATGTGAAGGTCAACAGATGCAATCTGTAAGAGGGCTGACTATAGCACTAAATTGTTGAATGAATTGCCTGTAAAAATTGGTGAGCCCATGGAACCGTTGAACCTTTGTAAGGGATGTTGCAGTAGGCCACAATTGAATTGCCTCAATTTTCCGTGGGTCTACCTTAACTCTCTCATTGCTAATGACAAATCCAAGGAAGTGAACTTTTGGCATACCAAATTCGCATTTGTCTATGTTGATATATAGTTGGTGCTCTTGCAATTTCGTGAAAAACATCCTTAAATGATCCAAGTGCTCTGAGAATGATGTACTATATAACAATATGGCATCGAAGTAAGCTACACAAAAGCGACCAAGAAAGGGTCCTTTTGTTTGCTTTTCACCACCACTTATTCCCAACTCCATCTGGGAGGATCTTAGTATTGATTTTGTGTTAGGATTGCCATGCACGAAACATGGTGTGGACTCGGTTATGGTTGTTGTCGACTGCTTCTCAAAAATGGAAAACTTCATTGCTTGTAAAAAGACGTTTGATGCAATGAATATCGCAAAACTCTTTTTTTAAAGAAATAGTACATCTTCATGGGATTCCAAGGGGCTTGACGTTGGATCGGTTTTTTTGAGCACAATGTTGGTATTGCACATATAAAATTTGTTCGTAATTTGAGGGTAGGAAGTGATTTTGCAAAGCTTGCTTCATACGCGACCAACTCCTGATAGGTTGTTAGCCTTCTTGCTGACGAGATTGGGTTAGCTACTGCCACCATGCTCCAGCGCCCCCTTTCAATTTACATGCGACATAACAAATTTACTTCTCCGATGGAATTTCCATTTATTCAAAGAACGACTTCACAGTTTGTTCCCAATCCAAATAATTTTCAATGTGTAAATGCCCATCAAAGTATGGAATGTCAATATTCACCTTGCAATTGTTGTATATCCGCTCATGTTAAGGGTGAAAATGGTTGCAGTCCTCTAGCTGATATACATCTTCGGAATCAAATCTTGACATTTAGGACCTTTGACGAAATAATCTCCCTTCATCAAAGTCAAGGGTTTTAGGTCATCCTGGAGGGTCACACTGTGGAGGACATCTCCGATCATGATTCATCGCAATTGTATCACTTGTCACTGATGTGATTGCCATGACCCCTGGCGTGATTGCCGGATTGGTAATACTCCCATTCTTAAGAGAAAGCAACTCTCGCTGGACTTCAGTGACTAAGGATTGGAAATCGGCAGATAAGTTTTCCACCTTTCTCTTTAGGCGAGTTTGAGTTTCTCGTAGTATATCCATATTGCGATCGGCGTCGGGAACATGTTGCTTGCTGCTGTTTGTCATAGTTGGCTCTGATACTAATCTGATGCAGTAATTTACCTGGAAATGCAACAGAAGGAGAACAACAACACAGAAAGCAAGTAGAACAAGACAATTGAGATATTCTCAGAATTAGAACTTTCGCAGGAAAAATACCAAGATGCCTCCCACTCGGGGTTGATAGTCGAGTATATCATTACTCGTAACTAACTATTGGGACCGCTAGACTAATAAGCAACGAACATATCGTGTTTACAAAACTAATTATAGTGCTTAGTCTTATTATTCTAATAGGCAAGTATAAGAAAATAGGGAAATACTAATACTGTGTGTAAATGTAAACTATCTGATTGAGAAGACTCAATGTTCCGCATCACTTTTAATATTGATAGAAAAATTATGAAGATAAATTAGATGCAGACTGTTGACAGCTTTGAAGATTTCATGGAAATCCACTTTTTTTCTTCATTGTACTTGATGACAATTATTCTGCTAGTCATGCACATTGCAATTTTCTTTGTTTAAATTCTCATGGGTAAAAATTGGTTGCGCCACCATTAATTTTATTTAAAGATAAACAAAAGGAGCTAAGGGAGAAAACTGCCATAAGCAAGAGCGTAGTTATGTTACAGGAACCTGAATGATTAAATTTTGGCAATACAGCTCTAAAGAGAGCACTGCTCAACTCAAGGTAAAAAGTCCAGCTTAAGCAAAAGTCTCAAAACTCAATCTCTGTTTAATTTGAGCTTGTGTCCATAGGATTGCTGCTGCTATCTGATGTCTGTGAGATAGAATTTGAATCCATGATCCAATATGTAGATTCACTTTCGTCTCCAAGGTATGTAGGTACTCGCAAATTAGTTTCATTTATTGAAACTAGGCAAGAGATAAACTTCGGTAAGGTCACTTCGCTAATAGCTTATCTTTTTAGAGGAAGTTCTTTGTATTCCTTGAGCCATACACACTTACAAAGTGCATAGATAATAAGATCCCAAAATTTCTCATTACGAGGATAGATTGTGACATTTATGATGGGAAGTCACTGCTGTGTAATCTAGTACGTAGATTTAAGACTAAATTTTGGAGGTAGGAGTGTTGACCTCCACATATGATTCACAAGTCAAACGATGCACAAAAGTTGAAACCAATAATTAACGGAAGCAGCATCGCATGAATCGGGTTTAAAATGCTATAATTGTGATCGATTCGATCAAAATCGCCTCGATTTGAAAATTCGACTTCTTAAATGCATCTAAACTATCAAAATTAATTAAATGAAAATTATCGGATCAATTAATAACCGATCAATTAATTAAAATCAATTTTTAATGAAATTATACGTATATCGAGATTGAGAAGCCTCAACGACGTCTAAATGACTTTCGTTCATAAAATTGATTGTGTTGTTGTCGCCGAAACGTCATAATCTATCAAATGACACATTCAACGATCAATTTGATAAAGTCTACGCGAACATCGAGTGATTTGAATATAAATTTACGCAATTTAAGCTTAAATTGTCTCCAATCGTCAGCAAAGTGGTCCAAATGACTTCTAATCGGGAAATAGACATCACAATTGCCACGAGAACATCAAATTTAGTTAAGATCGACATGTATATTGCTTAGGTTCGTTGCATGACGAAATTCACTAAAATTTGTATGAATTTTAAAATAGTGGCTCACATCTCGAGGCATGTATATGAGAGAGAGAGAGAGTCAATATTAGTTTAGCCTCTATTCATTATTTTCTGAACATCTAAAGAAAAAAATAATTAAGATTACATATGCATTAACTTTACATATATACGCATCTAATTAATCTCAGTAATAGCTATTTGGTTTTCGTTCCTATCCCACCGCCCAAACTTGGCTATCTATTTACCCAATCCAGTTCTTCTATGCAGCAGCCGACCACTCCTTCAGCCAGTAAAACAAAAGTGAAGATAATAAAGAAAACTCTCAAGTCAAACTCCCGATTTCTTCAATGCAAACCCCATTCCCTGCTCTTCGGCCACTCTCCTATCTTACAGCCAAACTCCTCTTCTCCTTCCCGTTATCTCAAGCACAGCAGGATCAACCTCTCCTCTCCACTGCTCAGTACAGTAGCCTCCCATCCCGTCTCTGCCCCTCAAATTTCTCCATCCCGTGACAACATAGAAGGGAAGCGGGAAGCACAGAAGTCGCGATGGGAGTTGGCATTGGTGGGACCAGCGACGTGTGAAGTAGAAGCGGAGTTCGATTTGGATTAAATTTTGATCAAATCTGCTGCTGAACAGCCGCTAACGATGTCTCGAATATGCGTGAAGAATCTCCCAAGGTATGTGAAAGAGGATCGACTGAGGGAATTCTTTTCTCAGAAGGAGAGGTCACCGACACCAAACTCATGCGAACTTCAGATGGCAAAAGCAAGCAGTTTGGTTTTATAGGGTTCCGTACTGAACGGGAAGCCGAGGAAGCCATCAAGTTTTTCGACAACACTTACATGGACACCTCAAGAATCACATGTGAGATTGCTCGGAGAGTTGGCGATCCAAACACACCTCGCACATGGAGCCGTTATTCTGTAAAAAAAAAATGATTTATTGAAAGAAACTAACAAGGAGAGTTCTAAAAATTCTTCTTTTACTAGCTCTAAAGGTCAAAAGTCCTTCAGTGCCTTTGTAAACAGTAGTGAAAATAATGATCCTAAGCTTAGTGAGTTTCTTCAGATAATGCAGCCACGCTCTAAAGCCTGGTTGTGGGTATGGATTTTTTTTTGAACAAGATATAAAATTTCCTGAGAAAGAAGCACATCAGGGCAAGATTAAGAAGAATTCATCTATGGTGCCAGCTCAATTGTTTGAGGAATCAGATATGGCTGGTGAAAGTTCCCCAAGGTCGTTAATCAAAGGATCTACGAAGTCCATGAAAGATAAATCACCTGCATATGCAAAAGATGATGCGATATCAGACATGGATTATCTAAAGAGCCGGATCAAGAAAAATTGGTCAGATTCCGAAGTAGATGATGATTGTGTTGAAGATGGTGATCAAAGAGGTGGGGATAACCACAATGATGGCAATTCAATCATGGATGAAAAAGATCATATTGTCAAGCAGGAGGACGGCAAGGATGTCAAACCTGATAAAGAGAATATTACCGAAGAAAATTCTGATGTTGACAATATGGATAGTGAAAACCCAATAGCAATATATAATGATGATGACAAAAGACTGGCCCTTGAGACTGGGCGCCTTTTTGTGCGCAATCTTCCATATACAACTAACGAGGATGAATTGCATGATCTCTTTAGCCAATTTGGGGATATTTCAGAGGCCCACCTCGTAGTTGATAAGGATACAAAACGATCCAAAGGCATAGGTTACCGCTTTATACACCTCCAGAGTTTGCTGCTAGGGCTTTAGAAGCATTGGACAACTCCATATTTCAGGGAAGATTATTACATGTTATGGCTGCGAAACCACAAAGTACAACTAATGGAAAACTAAGGTCTGAAACTACTACTACCCAAGCCAAGAAAAGTCTCAAGCACAAAGGGAAGAACAGAAGAAGGCATCTGAAGCTAGTGGTGATACCCGCCATGGAATAGCTTGTTTATGTGACAAGACACTGTTGTTGAAAATATAGTGAGGAAACATGGTATTAGTAGAAATGAATTTATTGAGCGAGAAGCAGATGATCTAGCTGTGCGTATTGCACTTGGAGAAACTCAAGTGATTGCTGAGCACCAAAATGGCCTTATCCAATGCTAGTGTTAATGTTGTTGCTTTGGAAGAGTTTGCTTCTAAAAAGAACAGCAATATGAGCCGAAGCAATCATGTTATACTAGTCAAGAATTTGCCTTATGGTTCTGCTGAACAGGAACTTGCAAACATGTTTGTTAAATTTGAGAGTTTGGACAAGATCATTCTCCTCCAACTAAAATATTGGTTGTGCTTGCTATTTGAATATTCCAAATGCAAAATTTAGGTGAAATGATGATGAAAATCATATTATAGCAAGGGTTTCAACAAAGATATTAATTTACGCATATGAATGTAAATTTGAAAAGCCAGTGATAAGATGCTCACGCGTTTGGGGCTTATAATGTGCATTGCTCACATGTTCAACGCCATGAAATTTCATGATAGCACTGCTGGATTATTCCAAGAGAATTTGAGATGCTCACGCTTTTTTCCAATGACGAAATGGTGATAAGCCGCTCACATTATTCCAACGGACGAGAAATTATTTGTGAAGACGTCACATGTTCTAACCTGATAAAAAATTTATTTTGCGATAAGAGTTTATATTATTTCAATGTGGTAGAAACATATTGATAAAGATCACATGTCCAACGCGAAAAATTTGTTTATGATAAGACTGTCACATTGTCTAATGTATAAAACTGTGATAGCATATGCTCACATTATTCCAACGCCACAGATAAATTTGTGGATAGCGATCCAACGGGCAAATTTCTTATAAGTTCACGCGTTCCAAGAAAAAAAAATCGTTTTGTGATATAAAGATTTATTCACGTTGTCCAACGGTGAAAAACGCTGGGTTAATTCACACTTTTTCTGGTGAAGAAATAACTTTGGTGGTGCTCACAACACCTAGCACACCTTCGACGCTGGGGCCTGGTCAGTCTATACCGGATACTTATAATCAAATTTCTAAGAACTAAATATATAAGGTTTAATATTTTAGATAAACTTTTGAATTTTATGTATTACTAGATGAATATGAATTAATATTCAAATCATGAAATAAACACTTATAATCATAAAATATAAGACATCGAATGAATTAGAGAAAGTGACTTAAAATAATTTGATGACTTGCTCACTAACAAACATATGATTTGATAGATTAATAGCAAATAATGTTGAACTTTCAACCATCACTTGAAATACAAATAGGATTCTATTAATTGAATCAAAATAGCTTAAAGGAGGCTTAAATTAAGCTTGAATCCCCTTAAGTTTGCCAATAAATGCAAACTAAATTTTTCAATACATACGTTCAATTCAATTGTATTATATCATGTATTGAAAATGTGAAAAAAAATTGAGTTCAAATTTGTTCTCTTCTTGGGAGGAGAATTGAATATAATTTGAGTTGAAACACAAAGACTTGCAAAGAATAGCTCTCTTATGAGTATAAGTAAAGTTTGATAAATTCGTCAATGAATATGAATGAGATGCCTTTCATTAAACATTGATGTAAAAATGAATATTTGATCTGAGGCTTATTTAAACATTCAAATGAATGAGATTCAACATATGCTTATGATCAATCTTACATTTAAGCTTAATGTCTTATGATTTGTATAAGTATTCAAAAGGAATTAAATTCAAGCATGAATCATGAACCATTCTTACATATGAGTTCATAGTTTTGGATTTCGTGCCAAATATTTAATAGAATGATCAATTGTGCATATTCAAATGATTATTGCATTCTATTCAGTTTGAATGTTTTTAATATGCAAGTTAAATGAATCTCACGCTTATTTCATTGAGCGATGTTTTGCAAGAATCTCATGCTTATTTCATAGAGCGATGTTTTGTTTAATTGCTTGATTCATGTAAACTTTTGAAAGAGCCTATATCATTAAGAACATACTCTTACTTGATTCACGCAAGTATACTGCAGAGTCAATGCATATCTTATAGAATAGATCTATACTTGACATGAAAATAAAAGAGTCAACTGTCTTTATAAGCACCTACTGATCACATGATAAATATTTGAAATTCAAAATTCATATTTGAATATCTACATTTGATTTATGGTTTTAGTATCAAAGCTTTGTAATTCAACATTTATGTGCCAAACATCATGCTTCAACTTAGACATTTTAATGTACAAAATTTTAAAAGAACATAATACTTTGATACACATGAAGTATTCATTATTTTAAATGCTCAAATAGATGCAAAGTAATCAAATGAAATGAAAGAAGATGTACATCGGTTGTCTTTTAGACCGGTCAAGTTAATAAAACCTAAAATTCTAATGATGCTATTATAATATTTCAATTTAATACAATCCGGTAGTTTAATTCTATCGTAATAATAAAAGATAAATCTACCGTCATCAATATATCTTTTCAAGTTCAAGATCTCAAGAAAGTCCAAACCCGATCATGTTCAATCTAGTTGACAAGGTTTGGAGAGCAAAAATCTTGAAATAATTAATCTAGATTTGATCCTCCGAAAGAAGATAATGAGTGATAGCCTACTTCTGCTTGCTTAGACCGTCCCGATAAACAAAACCCAAAAATGTCATATCAAAATTAAAACTTATAATTTGACATCTACACTTCAACTTAGACATCTTAATGCCCATATAATATTTGAAAAGAATAGATATTCGTATGTATGTTCAAGTGTTTACTAAGTCAGATACAAAAAAATAGATAACTACACTTACCGGTTTTTGGGATGGGTAGGTTAACAAAACTCAAAATTCATATCAAAACACAACTTTCAACTTACATCTAAATGCCCATACAACATTTTAAAAGAATGTATATCTATATGTATGTCAAGTATTAGATCAGTATCTAAAAGATATGCAAAGTCATACAAAAAAATGAAAGAATATATATCTATCCCTTTGGTCTTAGATCGGGATTAACAAATCCAAAACTCATATCAAAACTTATGTTTAATCGACACATATAGAACATAATTACTTCAACTTATAAAATCGGAAACTAATTATCATAAAATAATAAATGATAAATCTATTGACACTTCTTAAATTTAAACTTCCAAGAGAAAAGTCTTAAACCATCTCTACGCTCAAGTTAGAGTTGACAAGGCTTAGAGGATTTTAAATATGAGAACAATGAATTTAGACTTGATTCTCTGTAGAGAAACAGACAAAGTCCCAAACCCGTCATCGTTCCCCAATAAAAAGTTTTAGATTAAAATAATAAATTTCATAAATTCTAAACTCCACTCACTGCTATTATATACTCGTTATTTAACGATTCATCAACTAGCCTTAATCGAAATTGCTCTCCCAGTATTGAGAGAGGTAATTAACTATAGGGGTTCGAGCATCGTAGCGCTATGTTTTCTATCATTTATGTTCTTTGGTGCCCTGATCCTAATGCCGCAGCGCTACCCTAAAGCATCGAGGCGCCGTGACCCAGCATCGTGGTGCCGCCCTCTTGGCACCGAGGTGCTGCCTCCTCTGCTTCTGAAGCTGAAATCTTCTATTCCATCGTCGAGGTGCTGCCTCCTCTACTTCTGAAGTTGAAATCTTCTATTCAGTCGAGGTTCTGCTTTTCCGACGCCTTGGCACAGCCTCCCAGAGATAAAATTAGACTCCACCACATAATAGGATCCATTGTCTAAAAAAGGAATACCTCTTTCATGGATCCATATGCAAGAAAGGAAAGGAGGCCATGGCTTGCTCCTTCGGCATTAATTGATGACCTATGTAAAGGGCAGACAACAACTAGAATCAAAATATTTTTGTGAGTTATTTTAATTAGTAATTTCATTTTATCTCTGGGTAATTTTGTGTATAAATTACTCATTTGGGGGATAAACAAGCCAAAGTCTCCTATACATTTCTTTTTTTGCACTTTCTTCATACTCAAAGGTCCATGAGTCTTCATCAGGAAGAACCACCACATGCTCGGGAATTTTTTATTCTTTTATCCCAAGTCAGTTGTCCTAAATGTAAAAGAATTATGCCAGAATATTATGATGCAAATTTATTTGAAGATGGATGCATTAAGTGACACATATCTCCTAAACCTCCTTCCACTTTTCTCTTGCATCCCTTCCGAGCAATAAGTGGGGTTATCTATTTGCGTTCACCAACTCGATTCTAAATTAAATTCCTCCTTAATTTTGTAGTTCTTTTGATATGTCATGCATTAGTTTGTAGAATGACATAAAGTGGGCATGCATATTAGAGAATATAACCTCAAAATTATTTTCTCTGGAGACACAAGATTTCTTTTCCAGCTAGATAATATTTTGTTGGCTATCTCAATTAGTGGATTTTAATCCTTTTTCAAGTTGTGCAGAGTTACAGGTAGCTCTATTTATTTCATAAGAAGCTCACCAGTTTGATATCTCCAGTGGATTGCAACGAACATTTATCCCATATAAGGAGCTAATTTGGAAGTTCATGTTCAATCTTGAGATATCTTTAAGGTAGCATAGCATCCTTTTCTTGTTATGCCCCTCGTTCTCCTGAGTTTATCCCTTCTACACTTGTCTGGTTCATTTGACAGTATTTGATTGATAACTTGTATGACTAATCAACTAACTTAACGTTACCAACTTTAAATAATCCTGTAAAATTTTCCAATTAATAAATGAATCTTCAGTAAATGGAGCAACTATTGTGTCTGGTCATTCTCAGATGTATGAGTCTAATTCATTTACCTGGCTAATTTTTGTTTTTGTTATTGTTTCAAATTTTTGAATCCAAGTTTTATAACAAATTAATTGGCCTTTGACAATTTCTGGTGGATTGTATTTGTTTCAGTGCTTGCTTCCCTCCGTGATGTTTGCCCTGGAATATTCATATTTGTTGATAGATAGAAGTTATCTGCAGTTTTGTGTTGCCACTGGTGGACATGTTTGATTTGAACTCAACATGAGTTCGAGATGTAAGACCAAATATTTGGTATGAGGTGCTTGCTGCTGCTTTTATGCTAGATTCATAACTTCACACCAGTTGATGTTAGATTCATAACTTCACACAAATTCCCTGAGTTCTATTCCTTTCTCTCTTCTCTTTAATTAAGTGTAGCAGTTAACTCGCTATTTATTTCATGATTAGAACATAAAGCGCATCCTGATGTTTATAATGGATTTCCAGGTGTATGCATCTGATGGAATTTCACCAAACAATAAACCACCTCCCATTACTGATGGAACGCCAAATGAAAGTGTTTCAGATGTCTTTGTTCGTGTGACACAACTCATGTCGATTTTAGAAACTCAATATTCTGAAGAAACCATTGTTATTGTATCTCCAGATTCAGATAATTTGTCTGTTCTGCAAGCTGGATTAACAGGAATCGACCTTCGCAGGTATTATAGTCAAAATTCCAAGCTTCACTAGCATTTCTTGGTAATTAACATTTTAGTGGTGAAGCACTCTTTTTTAGAAATTTGAATAACCACCCGTTGAAATATGCATCTAGTTTGCTCTGGCTTTCGTATTTAGAAATTGATAAATAGCCTACATTTTGCAAGCGTGGAAGGTAGAAGATCTTTATATACCATGATTAATTCACTTATCATGACAACATGTTCATGACAGTGAAATATAGTATTCGGAATTGTCCCATTTAATTTTAACTCTTGAAATGTTTTTCTAATATTTTATTGCCTTATTTTTTTGCAAACTCTCAACCAGGCACTTCAGTCCAAGAATATATAATTTCATGGAAAACATGATTTTGATGGAAAACATGTTTTATAGAAATCAATAATGTGTTTTAAACTCCTAAAACTCTTCATAATATATTGTTTTCATTTTCGCATCCAATGCAAGTGAAAATAAAGTTACACGTTCTAAAACATAATTTGTAATTTCAGTCTACAAGCAACGAGTCCCAAGAAAGCTAAATTTTAATCAAATTTAAAAAAAGTGCATATAATTCAAGATGTCCGGTTAAAATTTTCAAGTTCCAAGCATTTTGTATATTTGAGGGATTAAATTGTGATCAATTTTGTAACACTATTTCTACATGAGGGGTCATTTGGGATCAGTTTTGTATAGTTAAAGACTAAATTGAAGAAATGTGATATTCTAGGACTAATTGCTACATGCAAATCGTCGGGAAATCATGTTGAAATTTATTTCTTATAAATTGGCTAGCTTGACTTGCGTCTATGTCCTTGCTTTCGGTGATTGAATTTATCTGTTATGCATGCAGGCATTGGGATCTGTTATTTAGACCTGGGGAGGTTCGACTAGTGGATCCTGAAAGCATCCCCACTTACAAAATGCCAGCATCAGCTGTCTACAAGTGCATGAATCCCCCAAGCTGTACATGATTTTGGACTAATTGCAATCTATAGAAGGCCTTTTTTCTTCTCTTTCTTGCACATGGAGTTGTGCATCTCATTATAGTCAAATGAGGTATGATTTAAATCAGATTAACACATCCTACTGTCTTCCTTTCTAAACTCCATTTGCTCATTATTTAAACTCCCAGGTCAAAGCCTCGACACCCACCAAGTCTCACAATGTAGATAACTCAGTCTAGGTTTATTTATTTTGGTTACTGTTTTTCCTAAACAGTACCATGGGCTAAAATTCATGCAAGCCTGGCCCCTTAACCTGTTTGTGAACTCAAAATCTAACAAAAAAATATTAATTACACACCTCAAGTTAACATCTGCAAGTTTTGATCGCATGCTCATAAATTTAGGTAACTAGTGGCTTGTTTTAATAAATTTACTGTAAAAATGAGGCTTGTTTGGACGAATAAGATTTTGAGGTTTTCAACTATCTCTTTTTCATTATCCCAGCAAAGTCTTAAACCGGAGCATGAATTATTTTGGAACTTTATTGGTGTTAATACAAGAACAGCATGTTTGGAGTTGTATTCCTTGCCATTCAGAATCATTATATCATTCTGGGAGTGTTCGTGGACAACTTTCCTGCTATTGCAAATGTAAAATTACGCACAGTAATCCTTCTCAGGCTTTGCTTATGGTGGTAAATTCATGCATCTTTATGTATCTTGTATTATCGTTTTTTTCCCTTTTTTTATTTCATAATCAGCAGACATTTCTATTGTGCTTTATATCAATGTTTAGGAATGAAATCTTTATAAATAATTGAGAGACTTATATGATTTTTATTTTAAAATTGTACATGGTGCAAGCATTTATAAAGAATAGAATTTACCATACTGAAAACAAAATATGAACTATAGTGCCGGGATGCTAGAGGTGCTAGGGAAGCCAAGGGTTGAAAGAACCGAAAACCTAGGAGAAACAAATGAAAGGAACTCAGGGCACCTAGATGTTGAGTGGTAATAATGGAAAAGGAGAGGTCTCATTTATTGCACTTGGAAGGCTGGTTGGGAGAGTTGATCAGGAGAGGGGGATTGCCATTCCTTGGTTGTCACACTTCCAGAGGAGACATGCCATAGGCCAATTTTTTGGATATAATTTTTGTGGGAAAATCAAATCCACAATTTTATTTTAATTTTATTTTAGTGATTGCATATGACATTGCAAGTAATATACTATTTTAAAAAGATAGAAATACTATTTTATAATGGATTCAAAGGCTAAAATAAAGTAGTTTTGTTGTTGTTGTTGTTGTTGTATTCAAATGCTACATAGAAATTAATATATTATCTTGAGGTATGTGGATAGTGTATGAAAATAAGAAGAGACAACATGATTGCATGTAGTGAAATATCTTTACTTCATTTTAATTTACATAGTTACATGTTTTTATTTTGGCTTGAGTAGTTTTGTTTCTAAAAGCCTATCGTAGGAAAATGTCTAGGCCAAACCCATAGATAAATAAATAAACTTAGGAAAAATCATGCTAATTTAATATGCAATTATAGCAAACATATCAAAACAAGCAATAAAATATTCAAGTTAAAATAATAATAGAGAAGGTGTTAAGCATCAGAGAAAGAAATTGAAACAAAAAAAATATAAGAGAAGAAATGAATGAAACAGTAAACTGTATATTGTATATTCCATCTCTTCAATACATAGTTACACTCGATTATATAGCTGAGGTTAATCCAGTCCCTATCAAACATTAGGAGGAGAAATTCCAAAACTATCCAGTTATAGAGAGTAGTGACTTACAATAACATAATTGGTTATAAGTTAATGGTTGAGATTTATTCTTAAATAGTGGAGATTGATCTAGTTGGTGCAATGACTATATCAAATTGGAAAATGATGTTAACTATAGTATGAGTTGTGTTATTAGCCCCACTCAAGTTGATCGGCAGAGGCAAGGCCAATAGCTTGTGACGAAGAAGATTGAACTTGTTGGTTGATAAAGACTTAGGGTCCATTTGGGGCAGTTGCAGTTTGAATGGAACCGGATTTAATCTGAGCCGTTGATCCAATGAGATAACCGGCTTCTATCTTAGCCGTTTGATCAGCGTGGGTTAAAGTTGGCCTTTCGATATGTCTGGGAACTTTAACTATGGATTCTGGATCTTAGCCGTCTAAAGTGCGCCTAGCTTTTCCTTGCAACCGTTGGATGTAGCTTCTCGGGGAAGGAATGAATAATGGGTTATTTTTTTTGTTTTGCTCTTGACGGGAATCGACTCAGGAAAAGGAAAGGGTTGAGGGGAACAGAGTGGAAACCCTAGGTTCTAGAAGATGGTGATTCCGGCGAATAAACCAGAAGAAATGGCAAGAGGAAGACGGAGAAGAAGGAGCAGAGGAAGAGAAGTTTTCCTTTCGAAATATTGATTACCTTGTTTGTTCCTCCTCTATTTATACTCTCTCTCTTTACTATCCTAGATCTAAGACTTTTTTACATATTTCAAGAATCTTCCTTGCTTTGGCGTTATTTACATTCTTTGTCGATCTTTCTTTGGTTTTTTGGTGGAAGTTGATTTCTTTCTTATTATTCAGCTTATAAATTGGTTGTATTTTGCTCACTCGTCAAGATTCATTCTTGCTTCCCCGTTTTAGTTTCTTGTTTGATGTCATAGAGTTATTATTGTTGTTTGAAGTTGAATGGCCTGTCTGGATATATTAGGATTTATTCAGAAAACATACTTACGTTAATTTATGTAGTTAACTTTGTTCATCTTGTGATATTAGTCTTTGTATCTGTAATTTCTCATATATTCTTTGGCCTGTCTCTTTGTATTCTTGTCCTTTGATCTAAAATTTTGATGGGCCTGACCAAGGGATGCCTTTCTAAGAAGTGAGTAAAGCGGGTGAATTTTAGAATCTCATGTCTAGAAACATGAAAGACATTGTGGATCCTCGCTTTTGGAAGGTCCACTTTATAAGCCGTCCCTATTTTCGTAGAACTTTAAAAGGACCATATCTTGTCTTTGTAGTTTGTATAGGGTTTCTTTTGACCGAGGTTTGTCTCAGCGTTTAACTAACACTAGATCATTTATACTGAAGCTCCCCCTTTTGTTGTTTGCTATTTGTTGCATTCTATTCTGAGCTTCTTCTAAATTTATCTTCAGTTGCTGTAAGGCCTTGTCCCTTTGTTGTAGTAATGTTTCTACCTCTCTGGTGATAGCTGTATTACCCTTATAGGGTATAACTTCAGGTGGTAGTCTGCCATACACTATTTGGAAAGGAGTTATTTTTGTGGAAGTGTTAATGGATGTATTATAGGAAAACTCTGCCCATGGAAGAAATTATAACCAATTTTTGGGTGTCTCCAATACAAAACTTCTTAGGTATTGTTCTAGTGTTATGTTTGTTACCTCTGTTTGGTCATCGATGATGATGATCAGCCTTGGCTTAATGTTGTTCCACTTAATTTGAATAGTTCTTGCCAAAAATTGCTCATAAAGATAGGATCTCTGTCTGAAACTATTGCTTGTGGAATTCCATGCAATTTAGCTATATCTGAAATGAAAGTTTGAGCTATATAGGTAGTTGGAAGGGCTGAGAAATGAGCATACTTTGAAAGTCTATCTACCACTACTAGTATAGCAGTTTTGTTGTGAGATTTGGGTAGATCTATGATAAAATTCATTGATACTTCCTCCCATATGACTGCTGGAATAGGTAGGTATGTGTATAACCTGGGTTCATCATATTTGACCTATTGACATACTGGGGACATCTATGAAGTGTTGTATATCATGTTTCATCTTTTTCCAGTAGAATTATTGAGTAATTCTGGCCAATGTCCTCTTAATTCCCCAATGGCCTCCTACTAGACTTGAATGCAATTCTCTTATAAGCATAATTTTTATTTCAGAGTCTTTAAATATGACTATTCTGTTTTTGTAATATACAAATTAGTGCATCGTGTTTGGGAAACAACCTGGACTTTTTGCTTGCAACTACCGTAGTTCAGTTTAGGCGTGTTTCTTCTTTAATCTGTTGTAGCCCAGCTATATAAGTATATAAAGTGTGTTGTGTTGAGCCTTATTGTTACTTGCTCATCTATTGTATAATTTTTGGATAGGGCATCAATTTTTTAGTGATCCTTCATTTATATTCAATAGTATAATCAAAGAGTTTAATAAAGAAACCTTTTCGAGTTTGAATTGTCTGTTGCATTAACTCCCTTATGCTCTTTTGGTCAGTCCTGATGGTAAACTTGTTACCCAGCAAATATTGTCTCCATCTTGCCACTGTTTCTGTGATGATATAGAGTTCTCTTGCATATGTAGATGCTTTCTGTAATGATGGAGCTAGCTTCTTACTACTTTAGGCAATAGGGTGGCTGTTTTGTATTAAAACAACTCCAATTGCGATCTTAGATCATCTGTTTTATTATAAAAGGTTGAGAAAAGTTAAGATAATTTATCTGTGAGATGTTGTTGCTTGTTTTATTGTAAAAATACTCTTTGAGCTTCTTCATTCCAACTTTGGGCATTTGTTTAACGATAATGATGTTAATGGTGCGGCGATTCTTTGCATATTGTTCTTATTCTAGTAGCTGTCAAACCCAAAAAACCTCTCGTTTTAACAGATGTTTGTATTGGCCATGATTGACCGCTTATCTTTCTTTGGTCCACTTCTATGTCAATCAATGTATATTAGATATTCTATTTTTTTTAATGAAAGAGCATTTTGATGGTTTAATAAATAAATTGTGTTGTTTCAGTTTTTCTAACATTGTTTGTAAATTAATTTGATGTTGCTCCATTGTATTACTGTATATTAAGATGCCATAAAAAAAAATTAATACAAATTTCCTTAGGAGAGATTTCAGAACTGTATTCATCATAGCTTGGAATGTTGAGGGTGCATTTGTTAATCCAAATGACATTGCAATAAATTTATAGTGCCCCTCATGTGTTCTGAAAATAATTTTGTAAATATCTTTTTCAGCCATTCTGATTTGATGATATATTGATCTTAAGTCCAGCTTTGAAAATATTGTGGCTCCATACAATTCATCCATAAGCTCTTCTTGGGTGGGAATTGGGAATCTGTCAGGGATTGTTATTTTATTTAGAATCCAAATGCAAAATCCAAGTTTCATCCTTTTCTTGATTAAAAGTCTTTGGAGAAGAGAAAGGACCTGATTCTCTGATTATTCTACCATTTTTTTATAAGTTTCTCAATTCGAAAATGTGGGTATCCGTAACTTTGACCTTGATTCGAGTTCTGTTAAGTTGATATGGTGGTCAATGCTCCTTTGGGAGGTAAGTCCTTTGGAGCTTGAAATATGTCTTGGTATTGATATAATATTGCATGAATGTTTGCGGGTAAGCTTTGGAACTCACTTGTTTTAGCCTCAAGAAGTTTGGACCTCACATTATTTGCGTGTATGAGGCTATTTCATGTTTATACGTAATTTGGTGAATCGGTGCAATGTAATGCCTTGAACATTTGTAGATGATCTCCTTGTAAAAGGTGTCATTATACTTAAATTTTATTGTGAGCTTTTGTAATCGTTGTACATTCTCCAATTGTTAATACATTAACATAATACCACATCACGCTTATTGCACACAACAAATAATAAAGGTGTATCCTTGTAGTTGGATATGAATATTGAAATTTAAACATTTTAAAGTTTCACCATTTCCTACTAACACTTTGAAAATTGATGTAGGTGTTACTGTGTGGTCTATAAACTTGGCTAATTTGGACTGAATAAAGTTGTGGGTTTAACCACTATCAATAAGTACTTGCACTTTTTTATTTCCAATCATCTCTGTAGTCTTAGGGTTCTAGGATTTGACCTAACAGGAAAGTATGAAACCGATTTAATATCTTCTTGTATGTGTTTTCTTGATTTTCTCGTTGTAATCGCTCCTCATTGATCACCATGAGGGCAAATAACTTTGATTTACATATATGGCCCCTATGGAATTTCTCATCACAGTTAAAACATAATCTCTTTTTCTTTCTTTCTTCTAACTGTGTTGGTGTGAGTCTTTGTATTGAAATAGTTGACTTGTTGTTAATATTGGCATATGAGAGTGAGCGGAGGTTGTTGATATGACTGTTGATATTTTATTGCTGATATTTGATTGAATCTTGAGGTTCTTGCTATAAACACCTCATCTGCTAACCTGTCTTCCATTAGTTTAGCTAAATGGCTTGTGAATTGTAATGCTCTAACTTCTTTTGATGTTTTGTCTTAAGTCGACTCAAAACAACTTTGAAGAAATTGGGGATTCAAATGATTAGCCTTCTTCAAATTCATTATAAGTCTCTGTTATTTTTCGGTTGCTTAGCTAATTCTCCTCTAAATCTCAGAGGGCCAAACCTCTGAATGACTGATTTGAATTATGCAGAATAATTGTTTATTTAAATGCATCCATTGATACCAACTTAAGGCGTCCATCCATATACCGAGGCTATTAAATTCGATCTTGATTGTAATATTGAAAAATTGATCCGCTTTGAACCAATCTCTTGGATTTTCACCATTAAACCTGACATATCTACTTTAATGTCTAGTATTTTGATTGTAGTTTTTTGTGGGAATTAAATTCTGGTTGATTGAATTACATACTTGTGAATCCTGCTTTTGTGATTGTTCTTGAATTGAATTGGCTTCAATTGCAGATAATCTTCTTGAAACTTCATTCAAGATTAAAATAATAGATGTCATTTGTTCATCGTTTTTGTTTAATCTTCCAACACATTCTTCTAAAGTTTTTGTTGTGTGCCTTCTTCCTTCTGCCATTGATGTTTGCAGGAAATCAACGAGAGCACCAATGATAGGAACCAGATTTAATTTGAGTCGTTGATCCAATGAGATAACCGACTTCTATCTTAGCCGTTTGATGTGGTTAAAGCGGACGATCTCGGGAACTTTAATGTGGATGGATCTTAGCCTAAAGTGCGCTCTTTTTCTTGCAACCGTTGGATGTAGCTTCTGGGAAGGAATGGATAACGATTATTTCCTTGTTTCGACTCTTCGATCGAATCTCAGAGGGAAAGGGTGAGGGGAACATAGTGGAAACCCTATGAGAAGATGGTGATTCTACATTAAACCGTAAGAAATGGCAAGAGGAAGAAGGAGAAGGAGCAGAGGAAGAGAACTTTTCCTTTCAGAAATATTGATTACCTTCTGTTTGTTCCTCCGCACTTTATTTATACTCTCTACTTTCTTTACTATCCTAGATCTAAGACTTTTTTACATATTTCAAGAATCTTTCTTCGTTTGAGCGTTATTTCATTGCTTGTCGATCTCTTTCTGCTTTGGTCGGTTGATTTCTTTCTTGTTATTCAGCTTTATATTTTGCACTTGTCAAGATTCATTCTTGCTTCTCGCTTTTACACTGTGTTTCTTGTAGATGATCTGGCTCTGTGTAGAGTTATTATTGCTATTTGAAGTTGAATGGCTTCTGTCTCTGATATATCAGGATTTATTCTAAGAGCACATACTTCTTATTATCCTCAGTAGTGTATGGTTAACTTTGTTGAAGCTATTGTATGATATTAGTCAGATGTAATCATATTCTCATTGATCTGAGTATATTTATAGATTTGTCTATTATCACCTTTTTATTTTATCTTACGTTGACTTTGTTTCTTATAACTTCTTATTTCTTGAAAAATCCTTTAACTAATTTGGGGTTTTCGCTTCTTTTTTACATGTTGTCTATCTGTGTATTTGGGTTCATATCATAGTTTTTCGTAAAGCTGATTGTAAAGCTGTTATAGAGAAAATATTTTTTAAAAAAATTACAAGTTTTTTTTTTTTAAAAAAAAAATTTCAAACAATAGTTTTCTAACAGTCACTATACTCTAACAATTCTGATTCTCCAAAACAGCTTTTTGCCTCAAAGATTTTGAAAAATAGCCATGAAGTTGGTAATCAAATGTAGTTGCGATTGCTTTATGAAAGCAAAGCAACCAGAAAGTTTTCATAAATGCACTCTTATTGAAGATATCAGCTATCTGTACAATTATGTATGTATTCATCCTTAAACTCCATCTTATTCTAACATCACATCATCACATCATAATGCAAAATAACATTACAACACAATGATATAGTACAATCAAACTAACTTAAGAGCTTAAGAATTGTGTCCTATCCTTCATTTAGTGTCTTAGGTAGTAAGGTTCTCTTTCTATTAGGTTTCACCTTTATTTTAATTTTCTAAATTTGATTATAGTTCAATTTAATTGAGAGTGATTTCAATTTAAGGGATTAATAATTTTAAAGATTTCATTTGAAAGTTCTTTGTTTCACATGATTTTATGGGTTCTAAAGAATGATCAAATGACAAATAAGTTCACCATGTAGATGAAGTTCATCACCTAATACATTCCATACACTAGATGGTGCATGTTTCATCTAAGGAGTGAAGTGCACACTTTATAATACCTTAAATCTATGCTAGATATATTTTATGAATTATTATTATTAATTATTTAATTATTATCATGTTATTTGGTTTTCCTAAATAAATCTAGATAATTATCAAAATAATTTTTAAAAATTAAATGAAAGTTTTTGATGAATATAGAATATTTAGGAAAATATCCATACAATAATTTGAAATTATTTTTAATTGATTTATGATTATTATTATTATTATTTATATATGATATCCATACATCCTAAATTTATAAACAATTTTCTATAGACTAAAGATAGTCAAGAAACATTCTTATAAAAATTTGAAGTCAGTTATAATTAATTTGTATTTTTAATTGTTTTAAAATTTTTTTAATGTGAAAATTGTAGAAGTTTCTTTTGGCATATAACAGTCAGAGGTTTATTTAGATTTTATTTATAATTTTTATATTTTTATTAGCTTAATTTCTTCTTAACTTTCTATTTAATTTTACTTTTATATCAAAATAATTCCAAAATTATATGAGAATTTATTTTAATGCGCAGAATGATCACTGAAGTTATCTATAAGAATTTGGGATTAATTGAATTTAATTTGAAAATTTATAATTCTTTTAATCAATTTATATTATTTAATTATAATAATTCAAATATTAGTCATTTAGTTTTAAATATTTTTTTCTCTGATTTTATGTTTTGGATAGTAACTATGAAATTTTGTTTTATATTTTCAAAACTTTTATTTAAATTCTTTATAATTTTTTTTAAATTATAAGTTAATTGTGCTGATTAATTCAACTTTGAATTAAATTTTAGTTACTTTAATTTAGATGATTCAATATTTAGAGTTTGGTTTCAAGGATCATCTAAACTCAAGAGATCTCTCAGGAACTTTTCTAAATTATTTGCATATATTTTAGAAAATTTTTTATTTTATTATTTTTTAATATTCAATTAACATTAATATTTAACTTATGTAGATTTTATTTTCAATTTTCTATGCCTTATATGGATTAGAAGAGAATCTAAATTCGATTTGGAGATTTTACTAATTTTTCTTTTTTTTTATCTATATTTTATAAGTTTTTTCCTTAAAATTTGTATTTAAAATTTAATATTAATTCTTATTACATGAGATAATTCACAGAGGTTGGTGGCACTTTAAATAATTAAAGATGTTATTTGGGATTAATTTTTACGTTTAATTTTAGTTTTTAAAAATTTAATATTTTTAATTATTTTTATTTTGCTCATTTTATATTGAAGTTTTTATTTTTCATTAAAATTTTTTTTGAATGTTGAATCTAAATAAGGGTTATTTATATTTTTCAGATTTTATTTGAATTTTTTAATGATTTTTTTAGAAAATTGATACATTTTCATAATTATTTAAAACTTATTAACAATTTAATATGCATGGAGACGTCACAACTCATGGGTCATAAGCCATTTTAGTTTGATTGGATAAATTCCTATTTAAATAATTTTAATAAATCACTAATAGGTCATAAGCCATTTTAATTTTGGAATAGGTTTTAAATGGCTTGGATTTGATTTAGATTCTTAGTTTAAGCCTTTAGAAAATGCTTAGCCCAGTTTCTATTGACTTTAGATTGATTTGATTTCAATGACCTTAGTGGGTCATATATGGGTCAAAAGGATTTTGAATTGAATTGAATTCAACTTACCTCAATTTTAATTTGGGGAGTCTATTTAGGCTCTTAAGAAGTGTCTAGATAAATTTTGTTTAAATTTGATTCCAATCCTTGATTAATTTGATCTTCTAATACACTAATGTCACCATTTTCCCCTTGATTCATATTATTAATATTTTGATTAATTCTAAGCTATCTAATTTCTTAGATAGAAAAGATACTTGGGAAGTTAACATTGCAATCATATCATTATTCTTAACACTGGCTACTTTCTTTGGATTTAATCTATCAAAAGGTCATTGAAAATTATTAGTTGTTATTTTCTTTATTAAAGCATAATGTCACGGAGCTAAATAAAGGGAGATCATCCATGCTCTCTTAGCCATACATAAGGAGGGAAGCTTCTAGAGAATGATGGAAAGATGGGGAATAACCTTGAGGACTCTAGAAGGTTCTACCATATTCCAGAAAGCTTTGGAGGATGAATGCTTCAAGAGGACTCTAGAATGGTATGAAATACTCTAAAATCCTTGTATATGTTAGAGTGACATGGAAAGATCTGGAATCATGTACATAATATTGTATTCTAGAATATTCTTTTCTAGATTATTCCTAGGGATATGGGGAAGGGCTATAAATAGGGGACCTCACCCCTCATTTGTAACCATCAAAGGATCTCAAGTATTCTTGTATTGTAAAGTTCCTTTATATAGTGAAGTGCTTTCCCAATCTTTCTAACCTCTCCTCTCTAAAAGAGATTTGAGTGTTTTAGTCCTGTGTTACAAAGAAAGCTAACTTAGCATCGAAGAAAGAGTGCTAAGGTGACTTGGGAAAAGTTTCACGTGATAGTTGGTATCGAGAAAGGTTGAAGGCATGAAGGCAAGCAACAAGTTGTTGGATGGACCACGAATGTGGAGTCATCTCAACATGTTCGAGGTCGTGAGTAACGGGATCCCGCCGTATCCAAGCTACGGGAAGTCCAAGGAGGTAATCTGGCTTTGAGGCACGCTTACCGTGCAGTGGAGGCTATGGGGGATGGAAGCCCAGATGGAGGATCTAGGCAAAAGGGTGAATGGCCTCGAGGAGGAGGACGCCACCATCCACTCATCGATCGAGACTGTTGGCTGCCGCAGAATCGCCTCCGGATCAAATGGCAAAATGCAGAGGACCTAATGGGGAGTGGGATGCAGCGATCTTATGAGGAGGAGATGACTAGTCTACGTGTAGGCATGGAGGAGATGCGAGGGGACATCGCTCTGTGCAAGAGGGCACTAGAAATGACCCAGCCATGCCATTGAAGCCGAGGATCAAGTGCCAAAACCAAAGAGCTTCGGGAGTACGCAACACAAAGGAGGTGGACAACTTGGGGGGCTAGCAAGATTTGGAACCATGGGCATCACTGATGAAGGCTCCAAAGTCCAATTTGGTGCTCTTTATCTCTCAGACACCGTGATGCTGTGGTGGAGGAGGAGGCGTGGAGATATGGAAAGAGGTATGTGCACCATATCAACCTTTGATGACTTTAAGAAGGAACTGAGGAGGCAGTTCTATTCTGAGAACGCGGAGGATGAGGCTAGAGCTAAATTAAGAAGGTTCGAACAAGAAGGGTCGATCCGGGAGTATGTCAAAGACTTCACCAGTTTAGTCCTTGAAATCCCTGATATGTCCGACAAAGACTCTTTCTTCAACTTCATGGACGGACTTCAATCATGGGCGAAGATCGAGCTTAGGAGGCGTGAAGTGCAAGATCTTGCGACTGCCATTGCCATTGCCGAGAGCTTGATCGATTATGCTAAAGAGTCCACAAAGCCAAAGGAGAGTAGGAGTGCTTATGGCAACGGTGGGGGAGACGAAGGACAACAGAGGGAGGAGTCTCACCAAGAATCCACCCCACCCGGGAAAATACAAGGCGAAGGAAGGTAAGAGCCAACCACATAATAACCGCTTCTTGTGGAGGGCCTCATTGGGCAAGGGAGTGTCCTCAAAAGAATGCCTTGAACTCTCTTAGCAAGTCATCAGGCGCAGATGTCGAGGGAATGATATGGTGGCACAAGTGGGATCCATGCCTTGAATGGGATTCAGCCGCACAAAGCGCCGTGGGACCGCTTCGTGGAGATGGTAATTGTGGGAAAAACTACCACCGTATGGACACTTCTCACTTTCATCTTTGGGTTGGGGCCGACTACCAAATTGGAGGAGGAGGCTCCATTAAGGTAGTCAATTCTGAGGCAATGTCAATACATGTCATCGCACGAGGGGTCAAGACCAACGCTTGTTCTGCATGGAACTCCGTCATCCCAATGGATGACTATAGGGTTGTTCTTGGATTGGATTTCCTGGATCAGACAAAGGCAATCTTGATGTCATTTGCCAACAACATGTGCATCACGGAGGGCAATCAAACTTGCACGGTGCCAGTGATAAGAGCCTCCAGGTCAGATGCAAAGATGCTCGCAGCCATCCAATTCAAACAGGGAAAGGAGTTGGCCGTTCTTCACGATATGGGTGATGAAGAACCAAGGCCACAAGAAGACATGCCGAGGGAGGCAACAGTGAAACTTGAAGAGTTCAAGAACATCTCATCGGCAGAGTTGTCAATAGAACTCTCACCCGAAAGGGAGATAGCTGGGGCCGCACTACACAGGGCAATCGGAGGGTCGAGAAGATGCGGAGATCAGAAAAGGAGACACCTAATGAAATCCAAGCGAGCTCCTATACTAGCAAGTACTCCTTTTGATAAGGAAGCAGAAATGGAGGTTCGCATGAGAAGAGTGTCAAACCACCGGAACTATCTCGTCAAATCGAAAGAGTTGCCAGATAGTGAGGCCAATTGAAGATGAAGACACTCCGTGACAATTCAGATGAAGGCATGCGATGAGGGCATCGCGGGTTTAGGTGGGGGAGAATGTCACGGAGCTAAATAAAGGGAGATCATCCATGCTCTCTTAGCCATACATAAGGAGGGAAGCTTCTAGAGAATGATGGAAAGATGGGGAATAACCTTGAGGACTCTAGAAGGTTCCACCATATTCCAGAAAGCTTTGGAGGAAGAATGCTTCAAGAGGACTCTAGAATGGTATGGAATACTCTAAAACTCTTGTATATGCTAGAGTGGCATGGAAAGATCTAGAACCATGTACATAATATTGTATTCTAGAATATTCTTTTCTAGATTATTCCTAGGGATAGGGGGAAGGGCTATAAATAGGGGACCTCACCTCTCATTTGTAACCATCAAAGGATCCCAAGTATTCTTGTATTGTAAAGTTCCTTTACATAGTGAAGTGCTTTCCCAATCTTTCTAACCTCTCCTCTCTAAAAGAGATTTGAGTTCTAGTGTTCAGAAGTTGTCAATTTAAGATGGAAAAAGTCGACGGGTGACTTGGGAAAAGTTTCTCCATGACAATAAGCTTTCTCAAAAAGTTTTGACATTAAGTTACCTTTTATTGCTACATATATGATAGTCCTTAAAGATCCTACTAAGTCATTATAAAATGATTAGATTATAAGCCAATCAGGTAATGAATGATAAGGATATTTATTTAATAATTTTTTCTATCTTTCTTAAGCCTCATATATTGATTCATTATCTAATTGGATAAATGATGCAATATCATTTCTTAACTTAGCAGTTTTAGATGGTGGAAAATATTTTACTAGAAAATTTTGAGCTAATTCATTCTAAGTTGTTACATATTCTTGAGGTAGTAAATTCAACCAGTTAGGGCTCTTAGGATAAAATTATTATTTTTCTAAACTTAATTAAATAACTCAAATTTAAATATAAATAACTCATAACCTTTCATAATTAAAACCTATGGTTAAATAATAAAAATGATTAGAAACTTTTACAATCGAGAATTATGATTGCATATTTCTTCTTTATTTTTGGAATTAAGTCATTCTCCCAATGCACATAAAGGGGTAATTGACATTGAGAAAGACCACCCTTTATAAGAAAGCCTATTTTCTTTTTTGATTTTACTCATGATCTCTTCTAATTACATCTCATTATAGGCATGATTGCATACATAATAGCATTAAAAATAAAATCAAATGTTTAAAATATATAAAATTTATATAAAATCAATTGATATATTTCATTTGACTTTTATATTTAGCAGTCTTGAAATCAAATTTTAAAATCTTTAAAGATGAGAAATAATTTTCTTAATTGAGAATTTTCTTAGAATTTTTTTTCTTCTTAGCCTCTATAAAGATTTTAAAATACAGTTTAAAATAAATCCTGACATACTTTATTCATGTAGTTTAGTGGAAGAATATCTGATTTATGCAGATCCATCGGCTTTAAGAATTCTTGTTAAGTAATGAATTCATTATAAGGTGATATTTTCATTTCTTATAATAGTATATTATTTTTTAATGTCGTATTTTGATCACATGAATAAGAAATTCTTAAGATATGTGTGGTGACTTAATTAAAAATTTCACAATTTCTTATTTCTAATACTTTTATTTTTAAAGCAAAAAATTATAATATTATCCCTACAAAAGAGAAAATAGAGCAATTTATATCCAAACACATTTATTCATGTGTTCATCACTACTTGTTCTATGATCATGTTTAAGGGATTTTGGATATTTTCTTAGCAAGTACTTACATATAAATTTGTTAGTTTTAATAACATAATGATTATAAAATAGCCCATTTCTTTAATAATGATGACATGCAAAAAAACTAAGATTAGGGCTAATCCTATTGATTTCATATATACTTATAAATTCAATCAATCTTATCATTAAATATCATCATTACATAAAGATTTTTATAACTAGAGGACATGAAAAAGATGTCCTCATAAAATTTTAAAATTATTTTAAATTAATTTAAAATTTCTATGAATTTTAATTACTTTTAAATTAAAATTTTATAAATTTATTAAAATAGAATTTACAAATAATTTAAAAGTTTTTTTTTTGGCTTGGGATAATCATAAAAACTTCTCATAATATTTTGAGACTTATCAGCATTTAATTTATAAATTTTAATTACTTTTTTTAAATAATTTTAATTTTAATTTAAAGTTAATTTAAAATTTCAACAAAATAGTTTCGATGTGATAAGATGATCGTAGAAACCTTCCATTAAAATTTAGAATTAATTGGATTTAATTTGAATTTTTTTTAGATTTATTTATTTAAATTAAATTATTTGATTATAATAATTCAAAATATCACTTATGTGATTTCATGTTTATTTTGCTCTGATCTTCATATTTCGTTTGTTCTTATTTTGCATTTTATAAATTTAATGTCTTTTTTATGAATTTTTTTTTTAAGAAAATGAAGTTAATTTTATTTTTAAATGTTAGAGATGATGAAATCATAGGCCCAATTGATCCCATGGGTCATTCTTTGTAATTTTTTAATCATTTAAACTATTTGTAATTTAATATTTTAAATAATTATTTACTTTTGATTTTTTTATTTGACTTTTCTAATTAGAATTAAGAATTATATTTTCTTAAAGTTGTCTAATCAAGAAAAGTCAACAAATATTTTTTTATTTCTCTAATTTTTATTTTTATTTTTATTTTTTTGAAATTTCTTTATGATTTTACTTAAATTTTCTCTGTCTTTTAATGCATTATGAGAAAAATTCTTGGAGATCATACATTCCCGGAGAATCTCCCATCAATGTTTGAAGCCAATTGGATTGCCTTTTAGCATTTAATTTCATTAGTTTAATTTGGAATTATTTTAATTACTTTAACATTACCCAACATAAATTAGTGTTTTTTTTTTTTACTTTCATTAAATTACTTCTTCTTTAAATGTTGAATCAAGCAAGGGGTTATTCATAGTTTTTAAAATTTTCTATTATTAATCTTGTTTTTTAATTTGAAATAATTTCTTGAATTTATTTAAATCTTATTAATGTTTTAATATGCATGGTGCTGATGTTGCATGCACTATACATGCAACACATGTTTTATTTCTCTAATTTATTTAAATCTTATTAATGTTCTAAGGATGTCTTAAATGCATAAGTTTGGACCCTTGACCATTGGATGTCTTCATATTGTCTAAACCATTATTCATTTATTATGTTATTATTTTATTTATAGTATAGCCCTCCTATACCCTTCATCTCCCTATAAATAAAGGGTTAAAAAAGCCTTTTTAAGGGTTTAGTTCCCTCCTACTACTCAAAAAGTACAAAAGATTTATTTTATTTATAGTATAGCCCTCCTATGCCCTTCGTCTACTTGTCCCCTATTCATTTTTTTTGGAGAATTTAATCGTGAAACTCACATACAATACACCAGAAAGACTAACACAAGATTCTCTTGAAAGTCAAAGTTTATCAACCACTAGTATGCTCAGACTATAGATAATCTTATAGAATTTTGAAGACCTTCCAGTTGTAAGAACATTTTAAATGCTGACATAGATGCGTTGTGCTTTTATGTCTACGAAGATCAATTTGCATATTTACTTTCACTTATTTATTAGATGTTAACTTCTTATATTAAGTTAGATGGTTAATTTCATAAATGAATATTTTTAATTAAAAAATTATAATTTTATAAAATATAAATAGTTTTATTGTACTTTAATATAATGTAAAGTCATTAGCTTTAGACAAATTTTACCTTCACCTCTCTCTCTTCACCTCTCTATGCCAGCTTTAACTATTAATGTGTATAGGGGCGGAACCAGTCTTAATTTTCAAGAATAAATTTATATTTTAAGATAAAAATAAAGGTCAAAAAATTTTAGGAAAGGTAAATGACTAATTTAATATCTCATATAAGAGAAATTATAAAATTTAAGAAATACAATTGCCCCTTTCACTTATACCTGAATGTGTATTATATTATATTTTATCATAAAAATATGAGGGACTTAAATATTATATAATTATTACGTATTTATATATTTAATATTTAAAATTTTAATATCACATCAAAAATATTACTATAATAAAATTTTTTATAATAAATTGTATGTTTTATGTATTTTATATATATATATATATATATATATATATATATATATATATATATATATGTTGAGAATTTTATTCCTAGATCGAGATCTCGTTTCAAAAATTATCCAACACAAGGGATATGAACAGGGTTATACGCGGAAAACCCGAAAAACCACGCCTTGCAGTAGACTATGTGTTCAAAGATACGCCCCGCTTCTCGAAGAAGGTGTTTTGAGTGGGCTAAACAATATGAGCAATATCGGCCAACTCCAACCTGGAGAAGTTTCCAAATATCGCAGAACTGATCTTCCCGAGCAACCTCGATCTGAGAGGACCTGGTCTTTCTAGTCCCCTGAGCGATCTCCGATCTTCGCACTACCTATAGATGGTGATGATAGATCGCCAAGGCCGACTCTCGGTTCTCTCCGCCAAATCGGATTCCCCTTTCAAGGTAAGAATGAAGCTCATTTATAGATTTTGGGAGTGGCGCCAGAATTCGGAAAACTCCAACCACTCCCATCTGACGGCCTGACATCCCTCGACGACGGTGTATTTTGATGATCCGTGCCTTAATGATGTCGAATTGGGTGATCTTGGATTCGTTGGATTCGCTCGACGAGCCGCCGATCCGACTATAAATACGTCCGTTTTGTGACCATTCGGATCGATCCATTTTCATGTTCGATAAACTTGATCCGAGTTGATTCGGTTCTGATCGACTACGCTTGATGTTGTGATGTTCGCCTTCGACCCGCCATTGATCGTAAGTTTAAATCTGCTAGATCGCGCTTCAAAATGCCTCGAGATTCGACATCGTGATTAATTTTCGAGGACGATCGCCGCTCTCTATTTTTGGGTGACATTATCTCGCCATCCAAAAATATATACGCCAAATACTTAAAAATAAAGAACGAAAATTAAGTTCCATCAACCGCGATTTTGAGAACAATCTTCATAACGACACAACATCAGAATCCTCCGACGAGTAAATGTACATAAGATGCGCTGATATTTTGAGGTTATGATCCCGGACACTATGGAAGTTTTCGCGGGACCGCCGCTGAGGTCGCAGGCCCGCTGGCGCGTGGGCGCGGCGAGCGCCCACGGCGCGCGGGCGAGCGCCCACGGGCTGCGCGCCTGCGGAGGTCTCCCTCCGCAGCGGGTCAACAGGTGCGGGTCGCGGGCCGCGGGTGCGGGTCGCGGCGCGGTCGCGGGCGCGGGTCGCGGGCGCGGGTTGCGGGCGCGGGTCGCGGGCCACGGCAGGTGCGGCCACGTGAGCCACGACCGTCACGGGCCACGTCACGGGCCACGTAGGCCATACGTGGCGGGCCACGTCGGCCACGACGCGGGCCACGTGGGGCCGCCTGCGGGCCACGTGCGGCGGGCCACGTCGCGGGCCACGTAAGGCGGTGCGGTCTCGGGACTGGCGGGCGGGCCAAGGCGGGCCAGACGCGGGCCAGACGCGGGCCGCGCGCGCGGTGTGCGCAGCGCGGCAGGGCGCATGCAGCCTGGCGCGCGCCCATGGGCCCAGGCGCGCGCCCATGGGCCCGACCGGGAGGCTGGGTCTATGGGTTTTGAATGCTTTTTTTGGTTTTTTTTTTTTTAGGGTTTTACCCTTTAACCCTATGGGGTCTATAAATACCCCCAGGGTAAGAAGAAAAGGAAACCCAAGCTCCTCTCCTCATCTTAGAGTATCCTCCATGGGAGTCGGCACCTCTTCGGATCAACCTCTACCTCCTCATCTCACTGCCGAGTGCATACTCTCCCTGGTGAGTTTTGGGCACTCTTCTTGGATCAACCCTCATCTCTACCTCCAGAGTGCATGCTCTCCCCCCTGGTGGGAGTGGCACTCTTCTTGGATCAACCTCCACCTCATCCCTACCAAGCCAGAGTGCATAGCCTCCCCTGTGGGAGTTTTGGCACTCTTCTTGGATCAACCTCCACCTCCTCATCCCTAAAGCCGAGTGCATAGCCCTCCCCGGTGGGAGTTTGGGCACTCTCCGAATATTTTTCCTCGATCGTAGGAGTTCTGGGTGTTTGTAGATGGGTGATAATCTTTTGAAAGGGACACGTCAGACCCTCGAGGGCGTGTGAGGAAGCTTCTAAAAATGGGAGGACGGTGGCGATTGTAGTGGCCGGCGAAGATTGCGAGATCAGCGTGATGCGGCAAGCATGGTCAGCCAGCGTAGCCGACGTTGTTAGCGGCCGGGTAATCGCAGCAACCGCGATGCATCGTAGTGGAGATACCGGCGATGGTGTAACCGGCGCATTGTTGGCTGGTTGGTGTAGACCGGTGACGATGTTGCGGTGGTGGCCACGATGATGGTGACCTGAAGATAGTTGGCGACGTGTCAGCGTAGTCCACTGGAGATCTTTGACCTATCCGAGGTTGTTTGTCAGAGTGTGACTCGATGACGTTAACCTGTGTGGAAGAGGTCGAATTGAATCCGCTGAGGATTTTTGACCCATCCGAGGTTGTGTATCGGAGCGTTTACTCGATGATGTTAACCTGTTATGGAGAAAGTTGTGCGCATAGATTAACTTATCCAAGGTTGTTTATCGAGGCTACTCGGCGATAAACTGCAGAATATTTATGAGGTTCTCTCAGAACCTCTTGATCTATCCTGGGTTGTGTATCGGAGCGTTTACTCGATGATGTTAACCTGTTATGGAGAAAGTTGTAGGCGCCATGAGGATTGCCAACTTATCAAGGTTGTTTATCGAGGCTACTCGGCGATGTTAACTGCGAATATATTTATGAGGTTCTCTCAGAACCTCTTGATCTATCCTGGGTTGTGTATCGGGCGCTCGATGTTAACCTATGGAGAAAGTTGTAGGCGTCATGAGGATTGCCAACTTATCCAAGGTTGTTTATCGAGGCGTTACTCGGCGATGTTAACTCATAGAAGATCGATCAATTCCACGGGGATCGATCTTACCCTGAATGAGATACAACAATAGTTGCGTATCTCTTGAGTCGGGTGTTTTAAAATGCAAGCGTAAGTAAGAAAAAGTCACAATATGTATGAGAACGATTCCGGAGAGATGTGATGAATCCCTGATGATTATCTTGTTTGCCGTGAAGCTCTACAAACAATCAGAAGCTCTCCAAATGATGGACGGACCCAAGCTTTAATAGAACCAAGTGCGAGCTCTTTGAGAGTCAGGAATACGACACAAGACAGAGTCATTTGTCGCGAATGCATGATGCGTTCGAAAGTGATCGATATCATGCGATCGGTTATGCCATAAAGCGTCCATCGGAAGCTTGAATCTCGTCGGAATGGGCATTGTGAGATGCTCTCGCCGAAGGGACGAAGCTTTGGAAGAGGCGGCGGAGAATGGATCATTCGATTGTGCGGGAACTCTTCCCGCAGTCGTAGTTCATCGCAGATAAGATGACGCGGAGTTTCACCAATACGGTCGCCATTCGTGCGGTGAGTAGAGCTGGCGATCCGTAAGCTCAACATCCGGATGTGGCAAGGGGTTCTCACTTTGATCCGGCATTCCTGGGTAATCATTCTCGTGAAGAAAATCGGTATGCCGAGGGGAACCTGGCTCTTCCAGCGTGTGTTGAACGCTTTTGCCGGCCCTCTCGCAGAGTCGAAGAATTTCATTCTGAATCCTCCATCCTTGAACGCGATCTTCCAAAGGGGCTCGACCTCACCCTGTTCAATCATATTGGAGATATAATGGGCTGTTGGTTCCTGACGCCAAACCGCTGCGTCTTGAGAATTTTATTCCTAGATGAGATCTTCGTCGTAGCTCAAAATTATCCAACACAGGATATGAACACGTTATACGTGGAAAACCCGTTAGGAAACCACGGCCTTGCCTGAACTTTCACTATGTGTTCAAAGATACGTCCTGCTTCGTTAGTTGAGAAGAAGGTGTTCTGGGAAACAATATTCGAGCAATATCGGTCAACTCCAACCCAAGGGAGAAGTTTCCCAAATATCGGCGAGCGATCTTGGAGCAACCTCTTGATCTTCGGAGAAAGGAGGCGGTGGGTCTTTTAGTCCTGAGGCGATCTCCGATCTTGCACTTCTTGGTGACCCGGTGATGATCGTCGTCGGCGTCAAGGTGGTGGTTCTCGAGCTCTCTCGGTTGATTCCTTTCAAGGTAAGAATGAAGCTCTATTTATAGATTTTTGGCGAGCTTGTAAATTCGTGGAAAACTCAACCACTCCCATCGGACGGCCTGAGCGATCCCCCGATCGACGGTGTATTTTGATGATCCGTGCCTTAATGATGTCGAATTGGGTGATCTTGGATTCGTTGGTCTTGGCGACCGATCTATAAATATGTCCGCTTTTGTGACCATTTGGGATCGGATCCATTTTCATGTTCGATATCGGTTGATTCGAGCTTCCATCGGACTATATACTTGATGTTGTGATGTTGTCTTCTCGAGACGCGTTTATTTGTAGTTTCTGAAATCGGCTTAGATCGGCGTTTCAAAATGCGCGAGATTCGCTGATTAATTTTCGGGGGCGTATCAATATATATATATTAAAATTTAGATGCTAGATATGAAAATATATAATAATTGTGTGGTAAATTTTTTAGAAATGTTATGTATGCAAATTTGAAATTTAATTTTGGTGGTAAATTATTATTTTCTAATTTACAAATATTATAAATTTCTATTATGAAATTTTTACTTTTGTGATACAATGAAATTGTGAAAGTAGAATACTTACGGTTTTGTAGATAGTTTTTTGCGCTACACATTTCAGTATTCCTAGCATCTAGAGTTCATATTCATTATTGTTATAAATGTATTGAGATAATTTTAATATTATAAAATATTAAAAATTGTAAAAAAAAAATGTAGCGAAGATAAAATTAATTATATTATCTATTGTAAAGAATAAAAATAAATTTTATTATGTCTATTAATTTTATTTCAATTTTTATTTAATTTTTTGTAAAATAAATCTTAATATAATAGTGATATAATTTATATTTTATATTTGAGGGATTTACATACATAGCACTCAAAACTCCATATATTATATATTTAACATCTAAAACTAAAATATTACACCTATATAGGGCTGTCAAAAAAGCTCGTTGTTCTGACGATCTGTTCGACTCGTTATGTAGCTCTGTTCTCGTTAGTTAACTAAATGGTAAAACGTGAATACATTTCAAGCTCGATATATAAGTAAACGTAAATAAACATTTGTTGATCGTGTTCTTTTCGAAATAAAAAATTATATTATATTATTATTATTATTATTATTATTATTATTACTATTATTTTTATTTATTATTATTATTATTATTATTATTATTATTATTTATTACTATTATTATTATTATTATTATTTTTATATATATGAACACATTTACATATATATCACTGGCGTGGCAGTGGTTAAAACTTGTTATGCAAAAGATTGTAGGTTTGAATCCCTCTCCAAAAACTTGTTGTTGAAATAAAATGTTATTCGTTAGCAATTTAGTTAAACGAGTCGAATCTGGCGTTTTCAAGCTCGATATTTAAACGGTAACATGAAACAAACAATTCCAAATAAACCACACAAGACCTTCGCTCAACTCGCTCGTTACACCACCTATAACACTCAAAACATTCAAATCTAACATAAATAACATTCTCCGTTAAAATACCACTGTCGTCTTTCTCGTCGTTGTTCACTCACAATCTTGCATAGAATTTCTCACTGCATAAAATCTTTGGTCTCCCCTTCCTCTCTCTCTCTCTCTCTCTGTCTCTCTCTCTCTCTCACGGCCAAACCATTCCAAAAAAAATGAAAAGTGAACCGAGTCTTCCCTTGACTTTATTTGAGAACTTAAATCACCCCCACTAGCACTTAGCTATAGCTTCAATGCATTCCACCTTTACAGCTTTTATTTTCTCCTAGCAATTAAGTGCAAAACTTAAAGCTTGGAATTTATTCATCTCCTCTCCGAATACTAATTTTTTTCTTCTCCCAATAGTCAAGATATGATGGAAAAAAACATAGGCACTTGTTGTTCTCCATTGCAGGTGAAATTGGTAGTATGCATCACTCCACTGAGAAATATCAACTCTTTCCGCACAACGATAGAAGAGGCCGATTTTAATAAAAGTGAAAGAGCAGCAGCTGCGACTGTATCACTCCGAAAAATACCAAAGTCGATCTTGATCGTCTTCTCTCTTGGTCCTCGTTGGTTGCCATTCCGTTCTCCCTTATTTCCTCTACTTGTTTCCCATTATCTTGTTAAACTATTTTTATCAAGGGGACTTGCTGAGGAAAGGAGAATAATAAGTGTATCAAATATAGTTGTGATTTATCTTGGTGGTAGTAAGGTGTTGAAGGCACACGTCGCAATGGCGACGGTGCAGGTGATTATTGTCGGCTACTATATCACGAAGCTATGCTTAAGATTGGAATAAACCAGGTGGTCTTCTGAGATCTTCTCACATTTTTTATCCTCGTTCTAATCTCTTTCATTCGAGATAGGTTCTCTTCTTGTCTCTTACCGGGGTGAAATTGATAGTATGTAAGGTGGTGAACGGTGAGAGACATGAGGTAAGACAGTGAACGTCGACAGAACAGATAACGGTGGTGACGGAATGTGTTTATTTTAACGGAGAATGCTATTTATGTTTGATTTGAATATTTTGGATGCTATAAGTGTAATATTTAATTTTAGATATTAAATATGTAATATATGAAGTTTTGAGTGCTATGTATGTAAATTTTCTATTATATATTCCATCTCATCAAATTAAACTAATTTTTTGGGAAGATTAAGCTCAACAATCCATAAACGAATAATTTATCCCAACAATATGTGGACAGGCACCGCCTGAAGATTACGTTTCAGGTTAAAAAATGTTCTTTTTTTCTCACTTCAAAACCCACAGTTCCGCCGCCAAGTCGAGAGGGGAAGTGAAAAGCACGCTATGAGCGGATCCCCTAACCCATCACCCCTTCAGGAAGAAGACGACCGGCATCTCCACCCACCTGATCATCCTTCGGCGGCTGCATCTTCTCAAGCGGAGCTGACGAAGACCAACAGCGGTGGAAGAGAAGGAGGTTTGACTAAGCCTTTAGGGCTGCCTCTACGTTCTCTGCTTCAAGAACTAGGCGACTACATCCCGCCGGGAGAAGAACCAGAAAGCCCGAAGGTGAAGGAGAAGGAGAAGGAAAACTCCTTCGAGTCCCCGAAGAGAGAATCATCATTACCGGAAACACCTTTCCGATCCCCTATTCGCACTCCGCAGAGCACCATCCCTTCTGAGAACCATTCCAAGTCGCCGGGGCGAAATGGAGCAATCGTTGCCAAACATCTCAAGTCGATGCTCGAGGACGGCGGAAGTCCGATCGTCCACAGGGAGAGGTCGCCGGAGGTGGCAAAGGTTAGCGGAATGGGGAAGATGATGAGAGTGGAATCTGGGGTTGTACGGAGGGAGATGCTGAGGAGGGCGGAAATCGGGCTTAGGGTTTCGCAAGTGGCTCTATGTCTGGTCTCCTTTTCGGTGATGGCCGCCGATAAGACTAGTGGCTGGGCCGGCGACTATTTCGACCGTTATCTGGAATACAGGTACTTTTTTGGTTTGGGTATTGGAGATATTATTAGTTGAGGATATCATCATCATAGTTAGAGTTTGTTGTGGACAGATTCATTTTTAGGGCTGTTTGGCAACTTACAGGCTTCAACTCAACTAGGATTTAGTAACTCCTGTAAATGTGGATTTAGGAATCCTTGAGGTGGTTAAATCCCAAAAATTAACACAACCATGATTTAAATAATAATATTTGATGAAAATATTTAAAGAATGTTACACAAGTATAATATGAAATTCATTTAATAAATCCTATATCAATTATTATTATTTATATCAATTAATTATTTATTAGGACTTTAATATTCAATAATTTAAACTAATTAAAGAATAAATAGTATTTTAATATTACTTTTTAATGCTCCTTTCATGACTATAAATAAGCATTATATGTGTCATATACTGACAAGAGAATAATCATCAATCAATTTTTCATTTTAAATTCTCTCTATTTTCTTTTTTATTCCTATTATTATTTACAAATATTTTTTAATAAATTCCACAAGTTGATTTTAGAATAATGGATGATTCAATAATTCTACTTATTCAATTTATAAAGTTCTGATAGTTGCTATAGCAACTGAATCAATTTTTGAGTAAATAGCTTCGAGTTAAGAAATGAATCTTGTAATTGAAGTCAGAAGCTATATAGTTTAAAGACTGAAAGTAAGTGCTATAGAGAGAAACATATTGACATCTAAGGGATTAGTGGCATTGTCGTCCGCGATGGTTTGATTAGGTCTGGATTTGATGAGTGCCCATTCTTGGAGGAAATAGTGAAGTAGAACCATCTCCTTTTTTTGTTTTCGTCATTGTGCTCCTTAGGATCTAAGTGGGTTGACAATGTTGCATAGTTGTTAGGGGTTTTCATGTCAGAGACCAAGAGAGTTGAAATCTTAGTGAAAAGTCATGTGTTTCTTTTTACTAAATTTCTTAAGTCCACCGAATAGCTCGACTTAGTAAATCCTGTATTTAGGGAAAAATGGAGTGGCTTAAAATTACAAGGGTTTTGTTTTTGTCCATTTTGGCCATTTGGTTTAGCCTAAATCCAGTGTGAAATCTGCTACCAAACAGCCTAATTTTCAAGTAAAAATTTAATATCTATTAAAATCAGAGATTCAATTTTGATTGCTTTAAAAAAATTAATAGACTAAACTAAAGGAAGGTCTTTAATTAGACTTGTGATTATATTCTTTTAAATATTCAAATAAGGAAACTATATATCATTCGATGACTTGTTTCTTATCAAATTCTATCCCAATATAAGTGGTGATATTTTTATATTTATTTGTACGTTATTTATGGTTGCAGGTATTGTTTTTCAGTGAATGTTATAGCATTTGCGTACTCGACATTCCAAGTTTGCTCACACATTCATTATATGATCTGGAAGAGACACATACTAAGCCGTCCTCTACGTTACTCTTTTGAATTCTTACTTGATCAGGTAAATGCATGTCTTGAAATTGTCATTTCTAGCTATTATAATAATATCGTGCTCGACTTAGATCGTAAAGGGTCTGTAGTGAAACATATTGTCATTTGAAATCTGTGGACCTTGCATTCCATGTTATTCAACTATGGACCTTTTTTTAATCTTTGAATTGGGTGGTGAGAATGTTTTGTATTCAAATTTTTTGAGACGTTAAACAATCATTCATGTTTGCTAGCATTATTTAGTAGTGTTTACATTGACTAGGTATGGCATTGACAACTTGATGGAATGAAAAAGTAATAACAATGATGTTAGCATCAACACAGTTGTTCATGCATAAGTCAAATGAGCCTATATTTTTTAGTCCGTATGATGAGTGACAATGAGAATTTGATGTTTTGACAAGTCGATAATAATGTGTTAGTGACAAAACAAGCAACATAGTATGTCCAACAAGTTTGCCAACTTAAATAGATCTAATGTTTCTATCATTAATGCCATATTATTGTTGTTTCATTGTAGTTCCATTCTCTTGCCAAATTTATATCTAGCTTAGGCACTGTCATGTTTATAGGCATGACATTGAAGGTGAGCTCATAGAGAATAGTTGCTCATCAGAAATTGTTTTCTTGATAGGGCCTATTTTGTGAATGCATTCTTCATGAGGCTTCATCCTTGAAAGATGATCAATAACTATACTTTTGTGTCCTTGTCTTGTATCTCTAGATCAAATTCTTGCTGATAAGCCATGATTTTAGCATCTTTCTTTTCAATCAAATACTTAATAGTTGAATGGTTAGTGTAGACGATCACTTTCATGCCAATAAGGCTTAAATTGTTGAATGCAAAAATCACCACCAATTGCTTTTTTTTTTTTTTTTTTTTTTAATGATTGTATTATCAATGCAGTTTGGCTTGCATGATAAATGGTATGGAATACTCTGCTAATTTGCAGTCCTAGGATGACTCTCACTGTATAATCTCTTGCATCACATGTGAGCTCAAATGGGAGACTCTAGTTAAGTGCCACAATGATGGGGATGAAAACAAGGACTTACTTTAGCATCTTAAATGCTTAAAAATGTTCCTCATCAAATTTGAATGGGACATCATTGACTAATAGCTTTTATGCAAGTTCTGTGATTTTGGAGAAATTTTTTTTATATAAATGTTCTATAGAAACTAGCATCTCTTTGAAAACTATGAATTCTTTGACTAAAGTAGGGAGTGATAGTTTTTTATTCGCATACATCTTAGCTCAATCCACCTCAATTCTAGCAATTAACATCTTATGCTCCAATACAATCTCTTCTTCCACTATGAAGTGACACTTTTCCCAATTGAGTATTTAAATTATTTTCTTACACCTTTTTAGTACTAGCTCTAAATATTGTAAACAAATATCAAAAGAGGAGCCAAATACTAAAAAATCATTCATAACTATCTTCATTAAATTCTCTTTCATATAAAAAATAGGCATCATATATTTTTGATGTATGGTTGGTGCGTTGCATTTCTTAGAAGGCATAGTTTCAAAGCAAATATTTCTTATTAGCATGTGAAAGCTGTCTTTTCCTGATCTTTTGGGGCAATGAAGCCTGGTTGTATCCTGAGTAGTCATCTAATTAGTGCTTAATAAGTCTATCCAACTTCTAATCAATGAATGGAGGGAAATAATATTTTTGAGTTGCTTTGTTTAGCATTTGATTAGCATTTTGTAATCAATACACACCCTCCATTCAATAACTTTCCAAGTATGGATGAGATTGTTATTTTCATTTGCCATTGTGGTCCATCCTTTCTTTGGCACAACTTACATTGGACTTACTCAAGAGCTATTAATAATATGATAGATTGAACACAAATTTAAAATTGAATACAAATGCTAGAATTAAACTTGGTAAAATAAAAAGGTGCCCCAGGAGATTGAAAATAAAAATGTGCAAAAAGTTGAGTTTAATGGGGATGATCTAGGAATTGGATTTCAAATGGATATTTTCAATTAGTTGATTTTTAAACTAATTTAATCGATAATAGATCTCAAGTTGCTCTTTGTCATTCTCAATAAAGTGTATGGCGACTAATTTAATAACACAACCTATTGTCATCTCTAAGATACATTTAAAGTAAAAAAATTAAAAAGTTTTCATTAAATGAAATAAGGATATACATGATTACATAATTGCAATATAGATGTATCTATTCTATGATTAGTTGAGACATTTCAATCAAGATTAATTCATTACACCTCTCAATTTTAAATGAATCTCCAAATATCATAATTACTGGCCAGACAATCAAAAGAATGATAAGCATAGATTTAACATACTTAGCAACTATTAATAAGACAAAATTCAAATGATTACATTAACAAAAAAACCAGCATTTGGCTACATTCAAATCATAGAAATGGATTTAGTTCATATTAAGGGAAAACATAGAAATACATTGCAAAATATTAAAAAAAATGGAGAGAGCCAATTCTCATCAAATTGTTATCCTTCGCTGTCAGAAGAACATTCCAAACCTCCAAAATTTGGCTTGATCATTTAGCAAAATTTTTATTATTGAAATTTCTCTAAAATTTTCAAAATCTTTAAAATTCATCATCATAGCGTTTAACATCAAATCAAGTGCTTGGGCATCGGGTCCTGAATGATTAGGGTGAGCTATGCAATAATTGTCAGGTGCTTAGGTGTGAGAAACGAAGCAACTTGGCCAAAAATTATTTGAATTGCCATTTATATTAGCATCTTTGCACTAAAGGTTGAGACATAGTCTGGTGCCTTGGTGATGGCTATAGTGTCTTGGCCCCATAGTTTGTGCCAAAAAATTTGAACTCCACTAATCTTGATGATTTGGTGCCAAAACAATTAAATGCACCATATGCTTTGGGTGTTGCTCGAGTGGTTTTGATTTCCAAAAGATATAGAAATAATAGGTGCGATAAGGCCAAGGTTGTTCGAAGAGTGAGTAATGTACTATGCTATGGAGTGCATGACAAATTTGTCTGAAGGGAACATGCAACATGACAGATTATAGGGTAGTTGACGATGCTAAGAGTGCGGAGAGGATATAACAATGTGTTCATCTATAAAGCGGCGAAGCAATGTAAAGATAAGTGAGCAATGCAACTGCTTATGGAGAGAGCAGTAAAGTTTTTTGAGGAGTGAGTGATATGGCCAATTATAATATGAGTGCTGAAACAACTTAAAGAGCAAATGATGTGATTTCTTCTTGAGTGAATTTCAAAGTCCCTTAAGGAGGAAAGATGCAGTTGACTCTAAAGTAAGAGAAAAATCTATCAATAGGAGTGAGTGATGTGGTTATTTATGAATCAAGCAATGAAAAAGAATTGCTTAAAACGGAGAGAGTAGCACAACTAATTATGAAGTGGGCAACAAAGCTACCTAAAGAGGTGCAAGTGACTTGGTTATGCAGCGGACAATGAAATTGCATCTCCCACTTGATGTATTTGTTGATGTCTTTTGTGGCTGTAGGTAATTGTTCTTTTGGTCTTCATTTTGAATGTGCTAGAATATTCCTTGTAGTTATCAATAATAAACGATGCAAATCAAATGCACAATTAAATGGTTGTATGATGTTGCCCTTGGACTAACTTGATTGATCCATTGTGATTGGAGTAAACCCAGGTGATCAACAATGGTGGTTTAGCAATAATGCCACTAGAAATCTCTTTGGTCGGTGATTTGAATATGCCATCTTATAAATCATAGTATTAAAAAATGATAATTTTATTGATTGAAATAATTTTGAGAAGATTCATCGTTCAAATTATGATTGTCAAAAAATTATGACAATATACTGCAATTTTTGAATTAAAATGATCTTCTTCTTGAGAGTAATCATTTGCTACAAATAACCCATTAAATGTAGGTTTGTAGATGTCATAGTTGTTCCAAGAAGTCAAAATTTTACCAAATTATTTGCACTATAACGAGCATGCTCAAGTGCATTTTGCTTATGCAGAGGTCCTAATGAGCTATATGTCTAATGGGGTTGGCAACATACTGGAATAATTTTATGAGGATTCATGGTTCAAATTTAGGGCTCTCAAAAAATGATGACATTATGCAGCAATTTTTTGTTCATCTCTTTGAGAATAATCATATACTAAAAACAACTCACGAAACATAGGTTTATAGATGTTAGTTATTATTTTAGGGAGTAAGTTACCAAATTACTTGCTCTATGATGAGCGTGCATAGGGGTTGCGAAGAGGAACGTCTGCTTTTCTTTCTCATGTTCATGAAACTTTATGCGAGGAAGAAGAGACCTGGCACGGATTGAGTCATTCTGCCTTGTTTCAACCCATCTAGGTTTGTTTGCCCTCCAAATTCCACAAATTTTTTTTGGTCAATGGATTACTCACCAATCAGTAGATTTTGGTTGGGTTTCGAGGTTATTTGATGTTTGAATGTTGGGTGCTCTTCTGACTTAAATCATCTCAAAATTTGTTATCTTATGTTAAAATATATGCTCAATAAATGAAATAGGATTTTTATGATTCCAACAATTATTATCGTGCGCTCTAGAATCTATGACGGATTAGTTGGAAACAATGTGCCGTTACTAAAGGTAATAGGTTCCAGCACTCACAATTAATTGTCCAATTCTCATTTCCTTTCACTCAAAATTTTATGATCCAAATAGCATCTATTTATTCCATGAAACCTTTCAGCTGAAGTTTTTGCAAATTTCAGGTACTGTCATACTTACTGATGTCTGCGTCCTCATCGGCAGCCACTCGCCATGATGATTGGGTCTCCATGTTTGGGGACGATAAGTTCACCGACATGTTGATTGGCTCAATCACAACCTCTTTCTCTGCCTTTTTGGCCTTTGCCATCAGCTCCATAATCTCTGCTTACAAACTCTTCAGCTCCAACCCTTGAATGCGCACAGCAACGCCTGTATATAAGCAAGCTTTTGGTTTTCAGTATGCTGTTCTCGGTATGCAACAGACTCTTATAATTTATAGTGAACTGCCTTTTTGTTAAAGCCCTATTTACTTGCTTTTAAATAGAAAATATGCTTATACTTTACAACATGATAAAATTTGTCGAGTTTCAACATGCTGAAATTACTATGATGCAAATAGTGATTTAAAATTCTTAATATAGTTATTTCTGATCAAACACGGCGATTTGAATTAGAATGTAAAAAATCTGGTCAAGTTCTTATTAAACCTTCAATTTTCCTGGCCAGTTTAGGCTTCATTAGTTAATATTGTTTATGATGTTTGAAGTAAAATAAGATCAACGTAACACTGATAGAGTCTGATAAAATTTTATTGAAGTATTTAATTTATGAGGCAAACTTATAAATAATATAATATATAGTTGTTATAGTAGAGAGTTTATCTTCTTAATATTGTAAAAAAAACTTACAAAAGATAAAGTTAAGAACGCTTAGTAGAAGGCATGATATTTTTTTTAATGTGGGAAATCTAAAAAGTGAAAAATTTAAAAGCATGATTCGGTTGGCATGATTTTACTAGTATGAGTTGTGTTATAAATGACATGTTTCCCTTCAATTTGAGAAAATATTGATACAACGTGGTTGATATGAATTATGGAAGATAACTTTCATTATAGGATGAGTTTTTAGACATTGAAGTTATTATCAAGATATTATTGATAATTTACTTGATCGTTCATCTTATAGGATGGGAGATGTGGTCAAGGAAGGCATCGACCTTGGTTGATAGATGGTGTTTATTGTTAATATCATGGGAAATTTACATATATACCACGAAATTTTTATGTATTTACATATTTCACACTCAAACTTGAATATTTATAAAACTAGCACTTTCCCTATGCAGAAAAAGTTGTATTTCACTTGGAAAAAGTAACCAGGGTGGTATTTTTGATGTAATAATAAAGATTTAAGTACTATTTAAGTAAATATTCAAATTTGGGTGTGAAATATGTAAATGCATAAGAATTGAGTGGTATGTATGTAAATCCCCCTAATATCATTATTGAGTATCAGCATTGGTAGATGGGCGTCGACATTTAATATCGTTATTAAGTCGGCATTGGCGTCAATCTTGAGCATCTAGGTTGGTGTTGACGTCGGGTGTTAGGTTTGTGTCAATGTCCGGCATCAGGGTTGGTGTAAATGTTAGACATTAGTGTCAAGGTTAGTGTTTATATACCAATGTTGGGAGTGTTAATTTTGAGTATTAGTGCTAGGTGTCGATGACATACGATGATACCTTGGCGGCGATAATGTGTGTTGGGAGTGTTCTAAATTCGCTTGTGAAATCCTTTATGTGGTCTCTACATCCTCTTTCAAGTGTGTAGAAGTTGGATCTATTTATGAATTTTTATTGATGGGCATTCAAGCCATTTCAATCATAAATGAAAATATATATGGAATCAATTTATATCGATCCTCTTGATCATATAAGATTTTTTAGGCATTCAGGTGCTTTTATGATGTTAAATTTGAGGGATTATAAGCTCTTCAAATTTCTCTTATCAAGATGCTCATTTTAATTTTTGTATTTAACATTCATTTATCATTTGATCCTTCAAATGCTATTGTAAAGTCTTCATATTATTTTTGAGTGCTTGATTTGATCCTTTTGGACTCAGATCAATAATTTAAATGATTTCAAAATCGATCATGAGAGTTTTTTTATTAAATATTCGTGTTAAGATTCATGCTTGATTAAATGAATTCTTTGGCGAGGTATCATTTGTTTTCTATTTTTAGGTATCAAAATGTGTCATCTCAAAATAAATCGGGTCTTACAAAATATGCAATATAAAATTATAATTTTCAAAATAAATCATGATGTGTGGCCACTCCTTGAATGTTAATGTAGACCTTCCCTTAGAATTGTGAACCAAATAAAATTTTCTCAATCTCAATTAAACCTTTCTTAGAACTTGGTGCATTGTTAAGAGCAAAAATTATTGAGAAATTTCGATTCAAACTCCAAAATTGCCTAAAATTGTATCTAGAGGCTCTATTTGGCGCTAAAGATCCCAAAATTGAGTCAAAATACTGTAATAGGCCCTACAGGCCCCAAAGTTAGGCTTGCAGGTTCTTGATGGGCTTAGTGGTAGCACCTTGCCATTTCAGGCATTGCGTGCGCTTCACTGTCATGTAAATGCATTTTTTTTATACATTTAAGAACATTTTCTCTTTTTTTAAAACATAAATTTTTTTTGTTTTTTTATTAAATGTCATTAATCCTGAAATTGTAAACACTCCTAAAAAATATTAAAATTTCTAAAATTATAATTCGCAACTCTTTCTATCTCCCAATTACATATGCCCCCCTGAAACAAGGAGAAAATCACAATTCACTTTCTTAGTCACAAACTTTCTTCCTCAAAAATTGACTCAGAGAGAGATGGAAACTGTTGTGTGATTTGATCTCAATGTAGCATTGCAGAATGGACTGCGAAGGAGTGTCCTTCCATAAAACTGTCCAATTTTTGGCATATTGCAACCGAACCATGGAACAAAAAATTAAAAAAATTGGTTATAGCTATAGATGAGCTGATGCAGTATCTTATGTTTTTTATTTTTTATTTATTTTGTCAGAATACTACTGTTTAAAGGGATAAAACAGTTCAAGAATAGTGACTTCATTTAATCTTTATTCATTGATTGCATACTTCGGAAATTTTTTGTGATTTATACTACATCAAAGTTTACTGGAGCTTTTGTTGATGCTCTCGTTAATGTGAAAATCATTGATTTCTTTTAAATTTTGTAGTATTTTTTTTTCCTTAAAATTTTGAAATGGTTATTGGTCAGTGATTCATAAACTGTATCGCTGCTGTAAAAGGTGCATCTTCAAAGTATTGTTTAAAAAGGCGTTTGAAGCGTATGCCTTGAACTGAGGCACATGAAGAGCGCCTTAAGGTTTAAGCCCACTCGGTCTAGTGAGGTTTACGCCTGAAGCGTATGCCTCGAGGCTAAACGCCTCGAGGCTTTGAGGCGGTGCCTTACTTTGATTTTTATAAATAGTAATTATATTACAATTTATAATATTAATTTATTTTATAAATTATAATACCTATTTATTTATTTATCTTACTATTTTAATGAGTTAGAGTTCTTAATTTTGAGTGATCTACCTCTCTTAAATTATGCAAGTTAGTGTTACTTTTTTTTCCAAGCAGTACAAGTAAGAATCTTTGGGCAATGATACATCTCTAAGAAGTATGAGTTTGATTAATGACTCTATTTTCCTTCTTATTTTTAATGTATTATTTTATTTAAAACTATATTAAATATATTATAAATTGTTATAGAGAATAAGAAGAAAGTTGTAGTAGTTTAATAAGATTTTGAATATAATGTATATTATGAGGATGATAATTACATATAATAATTTTTCTAAAAATGATAAGCTGGTGATGTTATTATTATAGATCTTGATTTTTACGATGCATTTAAATTTTAAGTGTTTATATGAAATTTTATTTCAATTTATATTTTATATTAACATTTGATATTAATATTTGTGATTTGTATCTTTTTGATAGTGAACTAGGTGAATAAATTGATAGTTTGTTATTTTTCTGATTTATTATTTAATTTTTATTTATTTTGAGGCTTACTTCTCGATCTGTCTCAAGGCTTATGCTTGTCTCATTATGAAAAAACACTGCAGTTCTTGATTTCATCTTTTTAAACATTGCTTCAAAGATTGTAGATGAGTTAACAATCTTTAGCATATTGTAGCATGATTTAGGATCACATTCAAGAAGTTTGTTATTTACAGTGGAGACGAAAGATCTTGTGCATTAGTGTTTTGAGAAATGCTTTATTCAAGGCTTCTTAAAAGGAGGTTGATTTGTGCATCAAAATATTGGTGCTGACATTGAGGAACTATTAATTAAGCTAGCATTTGAGGACTTCACCTAGGTGATCTCAAATAATAATGATATAGACTATGTTGGACTTTATAAGTGCAATTAGGGTTGTAAATGAATCAGTGCATTCGTTGAACTATTCGAACTGGGCTTGATTAATGCTCGTTCATATTTGTTAAAATTAATAAATAAACATGCTTGAACGTTTTTTGAAAACTCGAAGGTTAAATGAATTGAACATGAACATGATTATACTCGCTTGTTTATGTTTATGAACATACTCATTTATTGTTCAACAAATAACTTATTAAATACTTGATTTTAAGCTCGGTGATAATTCATTTATTATTTTAAAAATATGAGTAAATATAACTTATAAATTTTTTATTATATATTTAATAAAAATATATTATAATTTAGTAGTATAATTTATAAAATATATTATACATTTAATTAAATATTTATATAATATAATTGAGATTATAGCTTTATAAATTATAGGATAAATGCTCAAAGTAAAAAATTAAAAACACATATGAATTATAGAAATGTTTAATTAAGGCTAAAAAATTACTTTTAAATTGGTGACCCAATAAACTCAAGTCGGTTTTTTCTTATTCTCGCATTTGTAATTCACGTCCTAAGCCCTAAGCTGACTTCGTCCCTTGAAGTGAAGCTCTAATTACTTTTCTGCATCAACTTCTACGGTTCATTCCCTCGTCTTCACATTGACTTCCCGCGAGATCATATTATCGAATATTTAAATTTAATTTTTTATATATGCTTTAGCCAAATTACCCTTTATTAAAATTTTTATGATTTAATTTTTTTTTAGAATCTAGATTTTGTATTGTGTGGAAAACTTGCATGAGATTTAAGAGGATAACTGTAGCAAAATATTAGCGAAAACTTAAGTACTCATTTAAAACTCGTTAATTAACTCAATTACATATTCGCTCGATTATTTTAAAGCAAGACAAATCAAAACATAGAGTTAAGTTTGAATATTTATACAAAAGCTCGGCTTGAACTTGAATTGAACATGAACAATTTTTAATTTATTCAAGCCAAGTCCGTTCCAATAAATATTCGGCTCGATTACAGCCCTAAGTGCAATAGCTCTGCAAGGGGCTTTAAAATAAAACTCATATATATATATATATATATATTTCATGTATTAATATATGAGCTTAATTGGTTTTATAATCAAATTGTTAGAAGTGAGGGTGATAAATTATAAACCTCTAATCTGTGTTTAAGAGCAATCAAACTTTTGAGAACTTGCTCTCTATAGGAGATAAACATGACACCTCCAGACCTTCTTGTAGTACTAAAAAGGTAGTCTGAGTAAGACATTTAATTAATGGCAAGAGGTATTGCTCTCAACAGTAATTTTTATTCTTCAAATGATGAAGTTGGAAAACTTTTGTATTTCTTTGTTGTATTATGATGATAGGCTTATCTTAAAAACTTCTAATAAGTATCTTGTCTAGCATCAAATGGCCCTTAAGATCTTTATTTAATATATATATAAATGGAAGGAGATTATATACCTTTTAATGTTTATGTTTTCTGAGATTATTAGAGAATCTATTGATATAATATAGTTGATATAAATTATAAAAGTTGACTTTTATTATAGAAGTAAAAGTCTCAAGGGATTGAAGTTATCATCATTAAATTATTGATAGTTTGTTTGGAAGTCGCCATCTTGTAAGAGACTGGCAACGAAAAAGACGGGAATCGATCTTGAGAATTATAGTAGGTGTAGACATTGATGTTAATCTCTGGTATTAACATTAATGTTAATATCAGGCATCAAATATCAGTGTCAATGTCTAGTATTAGAGTTGTTGATGTCGAGCATTGGTATTATTATCAGCATCAGGTATCAGTGTTGGTATTGTTGTTGAGCATAAATGTTGGTATTGATTATGGGTGTCATTGGTGTCGTTGACACGGGACAACAATATTATTGACATAAATGAGCATCGATCTTAGTGGCAATGGTGTGCTCTTGTGCTAGTAGATTGTGCCATGGATTCTTTTTTATTAGAAATTCTTATGGTCTCATCCCAATCTCTTAAAATGTATAAATATTGAGGTTATTTATAGATTTTTAGAGTGATATTTTGATCAAAAATAAAAACAGTCCATCATATGATCTATGTTGATCCCTTTTCTCTTATAATATTTTTATGTATTTTAGTTGATATACAATCCTCTTGATAATATAATATTTTTTTTTGTAATAGTGCTTAATGATATTGAATTCAACTATCTTGCATTTGTTGGATTTTTTTTTTTTGGATAGACGTTCATTTTGATTATAAGTACATAATATTCAAATATTACTTATTGCATGATAAGCCTATTGAGACTCACTGAGATCAAGACAATTTTAATGTTTTTAAATTTATCTAATCAAATATTTGTTTTAATCATAAGTTTATTAAAAATGATTTTTGGACGGTTTATAAATTCGTTATAAAATTTTTTAATTCAAATATTTGCATCAAAATTTATATGTAATTAGATGAATTTTCTACTAATATATAAAATTCAGTATTTAATATGTATCTTAAAATGAATTACTGAACCAAATTATTGAAAACTTTATAAAAAAAGATATATTAGAGATTTTTTTATTAAATTTAATATTTAAAAATAATTTGAGAGATGAGTAACAATATTATTGAAGAAATTTCTCCTATTTATAATTGCTCTTATAAATATGTTTATAATCAACATAAATTTGATTATTATTGTCTCATCATCATTATCAATTTGTCATTGGTAGAGGGTTAATGTTGGATCAGCGTTGCTCGATTGATGCCACCAACATTTTTATCACTTGTCCACTACGATTGGGCAATCATCAATCTATCACCGTTTGATTATTGCTGCTTGACCACTCAAGGCAAACTATCAATGCCCAACCATCATAGTCAGATTATCATCGTTTGATCATCACCATCAAATTACTAATACCTAACCTCAATTGTCTGACTTTTGCCAACTGAACACCGTCATAAGATCACTATTATTAGATTGCCACTGCCCTATCATTGCCATTGGGCCATCATTGATTGATCGAAACTACCAATGCTTGACTATCACCTTCAAATCACGACTACTCGATCTTGAATCTCCATCTCTAGATCACCATCATCATTTTGTCATTGCTCAACCCCTACCATTGGACTATCATGACTATTATTAATAAAATTGATGTATATTATTGATATCAACTCTAACTCGAACTCTTAATATTAAAATCAATCTTTAAATGAGATTTCTTGATATTTGATCATCTCTTCTCAAAACATAATGATCAAATAGATTGCAAACAATCTCTCAAGACAACTCCTATGCTTTAATATTCTTCTAACATTCATCATGGAACTTATCGTTTATAATTTATATCTATTATATTGTATCAACATCTTTCTTAATTATAAGAAAGAAAATTATTTATAACTAAAGACATACATTAATAAAATTATTTTAATTTGGGATTGTATATCATTAATGTATGCCTTTAATCATAAGATATCAAATTATAAGAAAGAAAATTATAAATTGTGTTATATGAAGGCATCAAAAAGATAAGATATCAATTCATTGTTGAGATTGTATATCACAAACAAACAAATAAACAAATAAATAAGACATCACATAATTAATCTTATATGAAGCATTCTATTCTTGTACAAGAGAGGTCTTCAAAATTCTTTTAGGAATTTAGCTATGAAGAGGGTGAGAGGATCAAAAGAGGTCTTCAATTATTTATGCATATGCACATGCTTGAAACTTTAAGCTGAGAGGGTATATTATAGAAGCTTCTAGAATATGATCTTAGAAACTTTAGAAGTGACTATTTAAATAACAGATGATCTCCCTTTCAAATCAAGAATGAAAGAAGATGCACATTGTTCAAAGAGGTGGTGACTGCCTTAAACATTCATTTGGATTTGATCATAAGAACATAAATCTTTAAACTAATTGAATCATGTTTAATATATTATAATGTCCTAACACAACTATATTCGTAACAAAAGGCCATTTGAATGTGAAATCAAAGATGCCATAAAAAATCATGACATTTAGACTTTGACAGTATAACTAATATTATATGATTATAAGAAGTAATAGTATTATTATATGAAAAGTATCAAAAGAGAGAAAAAATAATCAAGAAGCATATCCTAATTAAAATGATTCCATTAGCATATATTAGAGGTTATAAATGACATCTTTTCTTGTAATTGGGTACATACAAACTATGAAGAATGTATTTCATGGTGGGAGTTGAAGGAGTCTGGAGGCATTGGAGTTATTTTCAAGTAAACATTAGGTCATTTATTTTTTAGGAGATCATATTAGATGTCAAGAAGCCCAACATAAATCTTGATGTTAACATCAAGAGTTGGAGTTAGTGTTTATGGTGTGCATCAACTTTGCAATGGTGTGTAGTACTATTGTTGGTGACAAGATCGATGGGCGTCGACATTTGTGTTGATAATATGCATTAGTATTATAAATGATGGCATACGTTATCAATGATGAAGTTAATGAGCATTATCATTTTTATTGATATGTATTAGTCTTATTAGTCATGATGAGTATCGATATCATTAGAAAGATATGTGTCAAAATTAAGGAGAGTTGTCAATCAAGTGACCAAAATGAAGTCATGACTATCAAAAGATTTTAGTTGAGCGATATTGGACTAAGGCAAAAGTCAGAAGACAATAGTTAGATGATCATAGATAGGAAATAAAGTGATCATATGATTTGGGTCAAGAGAGCATATAAGGCAATAATATATGAGGGTTGGTAGACATGTGATGATAGTCAGGGGATGACAATTATTAACAGTGATCATTAGAATCACATGTTAGGTGGAGATTTAAAGTTATTCATATTTTAAGCTTTTTTCATCTCAAGGTCCAAGCCCCCTCCATCGAAGTATATAAAGATAAGAGTCTATTTATATTTATAAAATAAAATATATAAATTTAGTAAAAAATTTAAAACACTCTATTGAATGATCAATGTAAAATTTTATTTTTTAGCATTAAAATATCTTAATAATCAAATTAAGTGATCTTGGGCTCATTATATTTTTTATATTAAGATATTTATTTTGACTATAAGAATGCAAAAAATTAAAAATCATTTTGTCCATTAATTAATGTCATAAAGTTTTTAATTATGTTTTAAGTGTTGATTTATGCTCATTTAAGCTTAATTGGAAAGCTCTTAGTGTCATTGGATTATTGAGGCATTCAATTTAATTATCAATTTATTGAAATCAGAGTTTAGTGATTTAAAGTTAATCATAAAAATTGTTTGCATTAAGATTCATTCCCATTTAAAGATTTTTTGACATTAAGATTCAATTTCTCTCCATTTTTTGATATCATAGAGTTTAAAATAACACCATTAAAAGAAGTGTATGCCATATCATGATAACTCTTTTAATCATTGTTATTTATAGCATATGATATCACATCATGGTAATAGTGGTGATTTAATATGGGACATCATGCATATTTGGGGATTCTTATTTAGGTGATTGAATGAGTCATCAAGAAATAATATATCACCTCGAAAAGTAAAAATATCATAATATGATGAATTCAATCACTTAAATAAGAACTCTTAAGAATAATGGGTTTAAGTGCACCAAAAAATTTTCTCTTCCTCTACGTAAATGAAAATGAGATAGGGATTATCTTAACATATGTTACAAGCTCTCTATAGGGGCAAACCCTCGTAGTTAATTACACCATAAAAGATGTGATATCTTAAGAAAATTCTCGATTGAAATAGGCAATTATCCTTATAGATTTTAAAGTTTACATCAAGATTTGCTTAATTTGGAATTCAATTGGGATGGCTCAAAATAAGAGTAGTTATTATTATTATTATTTTAAGGGAGAAAAGTAAGAAGTGCTTGGATACTGAAAAGCTTAGTAAGCACTTCAACCTTGTTGGCACCAAAAATTCACACCCAACCTCTTGATGAAAAGAGTTTAGATTACTATCGATCAATTTTTCGACTGGTAGATCAAATTGCAGATAAGTAGAAAGTGTTTTAATATTGAAAAGCTTAGTAAGCACTTCAACCTTGTGGGCACCAAAAATTCACGCCTAGCCTCTCGTGAAGAGAGTTTAGATTACTATCTATCAAATTTTTGGAAGGTAGATCAAATTGCCGATAAAACATTACTTGAAGATTTCATCCTACTTTATGAGAATTTTAGATCTAGTTATAAGTCTTCTATAAGTGCAAGCACCTATAATTAATTATCCCTCCTAATAGTGAGAGGACTTTCGATTAAAGCTAGTCATTAGGTCGCCAAATATGTAGTGTAACAATGATTTAGATTTGAAGTTATAAAATTTACCATCTTTTAACTTAAAGTGGATGGTGGGGAAATGCTGACGACCCCGATCAATATCCCATGGATTTGTCATCTCAGATTGTAATGGTCCATAATCTACTTAGTTAGACGTGATAGTCGATCCAACTTGATTTAAGGATCATTGTCGGCAACCATGGGTTGCATCATATAAGAGAATCTTGTAGGCACGGGTTGATATTTATTTAATGAGTCAATTTGAAGTCTAGTTTAACTAATAGAGGGATTTATGTTCTATTAAATGCACACTATATTTCACAACTCAAGGACCAAAGTCATTGGATAGAATATTAGCTACATCCATGACCATAATTTAATAGTGTTATTTAGCACCAAACCATTTGATCAGTGGGCTTTAATCATAATCGTAATTTATGTGATGTGATTAAATGGTCAAATCATACGAATAGAGGACACAAGTCATATCCTTTTTGACATATGATTATTTGATAATGATTATAACAATATTTGATTTGATATTGCTCTTTTATAAGCTAAAATTTTCTTAGATTGTCATCTCTGATAAATAGTTATGAAAGATAAATGGATTTTACTTGAAGTTATTAAATGATGAATTTCACTTAGATATTTTAAGTTCATTAACTTAATAAATTCTTTTATTTTTGTTAAGATTCGACTTAAGTTAACTTAGAATTTTAAAAAATATTTCGATAGTAATATCCCCTTTGATTGAAGTCTTCAATCAACATGATCATCATCGGGTAGATCTTGTCAACTTTGCTTATTTACAATAGAGTATTAGATCTAAGGTTTGCATTTTAATTAAAATTTGGAATGATTTAGCATTAAAAATTCTTAAAAGTTTTGAGAATGTTGACCCATTTGGTTGAAATTTTCAATCAATAAGGCTATTATTGGGGGTATACCTTTCAATTTTGCTTATTTACAATAGAGGATTAGGTCTAAGGTTTGCATTTTGAGAGTTTAAATTTGGAATGATTTAGCATTAGTGTTTTTTAAAAGTTGAGAATGATGACTCCTTCAGTTGAAATCTTCAATCAACATGAGGATCATCGAGATATTTAGATTTTATCAACTTTTCTTATTTGTTAATAGATAATCAGGTTTATGATCAATTGTGATTTGAAATTTACTTGAAGATTAACCACCTTAAAAATCTTACCAACTCTAACTTGAGCGTAGATGATCGAGTCTAGATTTTGCATTTTAAGGGTTTAGATTGGAGAAGATATATTAATGACAATATCTACAGGTTTATCCGCAATTATATGATAGAATTGTCTTCTTAAAGATTCTCTTGCAGAGAGAAAGTTATGATAATGTTAATATATTTTGTTGACACGAAACTAGTCCAATTCGAATTTAACCCACACAACATCCTTAAATACTAAAATTTGGCATTTAATTTATGTGTTGGGGATTATGCGAGTGTATTTCAATTTTATTACTTTTTTTCATGCACTTTATGAGATTTGCATACTTTTTGAGAAAATTAGATTTGAATGGTGGTCTTGTTTCTTTATGAATCTAGAATTCATTTCTTTAAATTATTTGCATGCATTTTAATGCCACTTGGAATGTGTGATTGTTTCATGGTATGCATAATATTAATTTTATTCAAAACTTTTAACTATCTGTATGCATTTCAGTTTAATGAACTAGAGTACAATATTACCACGAGATACGTGAAGAGTTCTTAAATTGGCACACATTCTAATGCATTGATCTTTAATCAAATTTTTTCTTAAAATGCATGCTCAATTCACTTGTAATTCTTTATTATTTACATGCATAATTGAGATGTTTCGAGATGTATGCACGCCTCAATATTTTCAAATTATTTCAATGCATATCAATATAATATATCTAAACATAGGGTTTCCTTGATATATGTGCTAGGCTTCCTCCAATAAATTGATTGCATGTATTTCCATATAACTTATTTGAATTTGGTTATGAAATCATGTCAAGTACATGCATGTCCTACCCCTTTCAAGCATTTATCAATTTGATTGTTTCAATGTTTGAAGTAGTGTAATTTGAATGTTAATTGAAAATTTTCAAATTTATTACTTAGACCCTCTAATTGACATTTGATTCATTATAAGTTCATTTCCATTTGAAACTTACAAAATTTCTGTTTCAAGATTTTTGTGCTTTAAATTCAACTTAGTTATCAATTTAATTGTGAATATACATTTCAAGTGCTATATTGGTTGGTCTTGTTTAAATTCTCATGTTTTGATGAAATTTTAGTAATATCCCAATATTGCCCCTACACAGGGGAATGTATTGAGTATGTTAAGCCTTCCTACCATGCTTATAAGAATCGTTCATTGTTGGCATCTTTTAATAACACAGTTGGGGGTTTTAAGACCTACCGTGCTACTATGAGCTACACAGGTCTTTATATGCTATGATGTTTTAATTTGGAGTCGTAGAGATACCACGTAGATCTTAATGGGTGCTTATTGAAGTGATCATATGCGACATTAAGGTATGATATACTATCTCAGGAGATAGAAACACCACCCTACAATGGACATAATCACCTAATAAGGACTCCTAAGGAAAATAGGTCTACATATATACCAGAGATCTTTCCCCTACTCTACATGAATAAGTAAAGTAGGGTTTATTTTATGTCGGGTTCTTTAGTTCCCTATAGAAGCAAGCTTTCATAATTAATTATATTTTAGGAAATGAGAATTTTCTAAGAATACTCTCAATTAAAATAGTCAATAAGTATCTATAAAGATTTTAAAGTTAGACTATCAAAGAATTGGTTATTATTAGAAATCAAATGTGATAGTTTGAATATGAAGACTTCTTCACAGATTCCAAAGGAGAATAAGTAGGAAGTATCCATGATACTAGGAAGCCTAGTGAGCACTTCAATCTACCTTATAATGAGCTTTTATATTTTTGAAAGAGTGAATTTACTTTTATTTAAGTTGAAATATTATTAGAATGTTAGGACTTATAGTCCAACAATATAAGATTATGAAAATGCCTAAGAGGTGAGGACTTATACTTATGGCCCGAAAGAAATATGTAGCCTTAGAACTTAAATCTAAAATGCTTTAGCACAAGATGAAAGCACGACCTAAGTCCAATCAAGAAATAGGATCATTGTTCACCTCCATAAGAGAGAATAAACATATCTCAACTCTCTTGGACTTACAACATCTTGGAGTGGCTGCCAGCTAACACCTCCTCATTTTAAATTCATGTAAACTAGTCTTATGTAGATGCAAGATAGTTAGGCTGTTATTTAATTAAGAAAGAAGCTAGAATCCTATACCCACTCTAAGAGACTAGATAATTTTTGGTATGCAAATATGACTTATACTAATGTTAAAAATTTACAAATTTTTGGATCATTTTGATACATTATTTTGGACCAAGGCTTAAGATAATTATGCCTATATGCATGATGAAATTAAGTCATGGGATAAATCAATTAGAAGAGGTGTTTTCTACTACAAGTGATTACTCTCAAAGGTCAAGCATATCCCTAATTATGTAAGAGTGGATACCCTCCATATCCATGAATGACACAATATGATATGCATGTTGTTGGAGCATGCAATCATTCAGCTAAAGAGTTACTAAATCTTTTATTATCTTGATTAAAAATATGTAGTGTTTATTTTTAGATTATGTATATATGGGGGACACCGATGAGGGTGTACTTATTGAGGTGATGGATGACATCAATAGTGCTATCTTTAAAAGATAGAAATCACTATACATGATGGACTGTCACCTAATAAGGACTCTAAGGCATGATGGGTCTTCGAATATACCGAAGAATTTTTCATACTTTACATGGATGAATAAAGTAGGGTTTATTTAAACAGAGTTCTAAAGTTTCTTATGGGAGCAAGCCCACATAGTTAATTATATCCTAAGGAAGGTGAGTTCCTCATGAATACTCTCGATTAAAGTAGATAATTATTGTCTCCAGAGATTTTAAAAATAAGACTATCAATAAATTGATTATGTTTGGAAAATCAAGTTGGATAGATCAAAAGGAGAGACTTATTATCAAGGCTAAAAAGAGATGAGTGGGGATGCTCATGATACTAGAAAGCCTAGTGAGCATCCCAAAACTATCCTATGGTTGGACTTTATATATTTGAAATTGAGAGAATTATATATTTGAGTTAAAATTTATTAGAAAATGAGGACTTATGATTCCACAACACAAGATTATGGAAATACCAAAGAGGTGAGGAGTTATGCTTGTAGCCCGAGAGGAAAATCAGCCTCAGATCCTAAATCTAGGGAGCTTTAGCGAGGGCCAAAGCACGTCCTAAATCTAAGGTAAAAAATGGGTATGTAGTTTACCTCCACAAGAGAGGGTAAACCACTCGATTGCTAGACTTATAATCACCTAGAGTGGCAACCAGCTAATTCCTCCTACATTTTAAAACCATGTGATCAACTCATATGTTTTGCAAGATGATTAGGTTATTATTATTTAGAAAGAAACTAAAGTCCTTAAACCCACTCCCTAAGAGACTAGAGCATGAGTGATATGAATAATGACTTAGTCTAATACAAATTTTAACAAATTTTATTTGATTTTGGACTCTTCATTTTGACGAAAGCTATAGGATTTTATATGCTTAAATGCATGATGAAATAGGATTATTGGCTAAATCAGAGAGAAAGAGGTATTTTCCACCACAAAGGAGACTCTCAAAGGTCAAGTCTTCCCCTATCATGCAATGATGGAAACCCTCCCTTAACAAGAATGAAACAAGATGATATGTATGATATTGAGCATACAACATTCAGTTAAGGGATTACTAAGGGATTGTTAAATCTTTTAATTACCTTGATTTAATACCTAGGCTTTAAATGAGGTTATGAGTTGTTAAAAAAAATTGATTATGAGTTGTGATTGGGGTAAAAAGTTTATTTTTTTTCTAAGAGCAAAATGGATCCAAGCCACACATTAAATCATCATACATGAAGAAACTAGAAAAATACATGCCATTTTTATTGCACAATGTAAACAAATCATCAAACAATTTATAAACTCAAATAGAATAATGGTTATCACCGCCTTCGAAAAGGAAAAAATGGGTAGCCGAGCTCTATCCTTATACATCCTAGTATATGAAAGAATAATTACAAATTATAAATGATAAGTGTTATGAGGGGTCTTCAAATCTTCATGCTTCCTTCATTTCCTTATTTGATTTGCTTTGTTTGATTTGATAGGCTTCTAAGCATCACATGACACTCCATGATTAAACCTTCTAGCCAATGTTCATCCTTAACCCCAATAACACTTAACCAAATTTCTAATGCACAATTATATTAAAAGAATGAAAAAGTAAATCTAACTATACATGCAAAACAAGTGTTAATTAAACACACCATATAACCCAAGTAGGCATATGAATAATTTGGACTTAGCACCCTTAACATGGGTAACCAAGTCCACCTATCTTAACTTAGATTGTGCTTAGGGGTTAAGCAAGCTACAAAAGAGAGCATTTATATTTATTTTAAGCACCCCTTAAGCACAACCTACTGTAGAAAATATAATTAGGTTAATCATGGCCTAACATCTGGTCTACGAAGCATACACCCTAACATCCAGTCTACAATAAGACATTACAAAACAAACATATATCAAATCATACACTACCCTAACATAAAGTTAGAAATTGTGACTTAATCTAATGTGTGTGTATTAAGGCTTGTGTGGTATGCCTTAGCTAGGCTTTAGAGTTATTATTCTCTAAATGTGAAGGACATTTAATTATAAAGGATGATCTCACTTTAAGGGATTTAATTGATTTATAAATTTTGCTTAATATTTTTCTTTTGTTTCACTTGATCTATGCTTAACAACTAAGTGTTATAAAGAGAAGAAAAGAAATGATCACTTTCTTTCATCCCTACCTTAAGTCACATCTAAAGAAATTAATTAATCAATTATCTTTAGTGAATGACTTATTGCATATTTTAATTAATCCTAAGTTTAGGTTTACTCAAAATAAACTCATTCAATAAGAAAGACATCTTAGGATTAATTGAAATTAATTACCATCACATAACACATGTTTGTTCACTTCTTTCCATCATATATAACATGCATATGATTAAGTCTTAAACATAACTGTACATGCAATTTATATCTTAGCACACTTAAAATGATGAATGTAAGCAAGTATACTTAGAATTGATGTTCCATTTGGTTGAATTATTTTGTCATATTAATTTAAAGCTCTATCTAAATTCTTATACAAAATTATAAGAAAATAACTTCAAATTATATGATTAATTAATCCAACCACTTGAACAAAGTATGAATGTATGTCTTTTTTAATAGAAAGAGAGGGGTTTTCATTCATTAGCTAAATAGACATTTAAAGGTATAAAAGTTTTAAACAAATACGTCGCCATTGTTCTGCACTAGGGGAGTAAGGTAGGAACCTCTTTGGGGTTACTTAAAACCGTGCGTCCCTAGAATGTCTAGACTAATATATCCGTTATTCTTAAATACATATGGATGTATATGCAACTATAAGAATGGGAAAACCATGCAAAAGTAGAATTTGATTTATTTGTGTAGATGAATTAAAGCTCTATCTAAATTCTAATGTCAAAATACAGAAGAATGAAATCAAACAGGTACGTTGTCATTATTCTGCACTAGGGGAGTGAGGCAGGAACCTCCTTGGGCTAAAGCGTGCATAGAATGTTATATACCCATTAACATTCAAACTTATACAAATCAACATATGAATGTAAGAAAGAGACTTCACTTCATACACTAAGCTTAAATTCACATGCACCTCATATATATATGTAATTAAAGTCACAATATATATTATTATTCATTAATAAGCTTTTGAAAATATATTTGAGATTTAATAGTGATAATAGCCACAATATTTCTAATTAAGTCAACACATGAAAATTTGACATAAAGGAAATCATTTTTATTTAATTAATTTTTGAAAGAAATGAATGCATGAATCAAGTGACATACACCATTTTAACATTATTGGAAAGAAACAAAGCAACACAAGCATGCAATTTCATTCAATCTAACTAATTCCTAAGGACAATCACATTAAATAAGCTTATTTAAAATAAACCAAAGTTTCTTAAAGCCATTTTGATTTCATGTTTGATTTGACTTAAGGGATATGAAAGAGGTTTGCTAATCCTAATCCCATAATTTGATTTAATTAAAAATAATTAAATTAATTTTATGGCTTAATTAGGTTGAGGTATGAATTAAATCAATTAATTAAACCCTTACTTATGTAACCTTAAATTAATTAACTAATTAATAATGAGCCAACATGATATGTAATCACATGAAAAGTAAATTAGCAATGCTCCTAAGGAATAAAAGAGACCTAATGTAATTGTCTCATGATTAATAGTTAACTAGGCTTAAAGGATTTACTTAATTATTTTTTTATTTTCTCACACATGTAAGCTAATCATAATTTCATTAAACTTCTTTAGACTATTGAACATCTAAAGAACTACCCAATGTTAATAAATCAAAGTTATGAATGAATGGATTTTAAATTAATTTAATTAAGCCATTAATTTGCTAATTAAATCCTTTGATTACATCTTAATTAGGATGATGAAATTAACTTAGAGAATGAGATCAAGGAGGAGGCATCAATCCTAATCCGTAAGTCATTTCTAATAATCAATTAAGCTTTGAAATAATTAGAGTTCCTCTTATTTTAATTGATTAATTAAGTGACTAATTAATTACTTAAGCTTTAATTAATTTGAAATAAATGAAGAGGCTTAATGAAATGGTCATAAGGAATAAACCCAAACCATTTCCCTAAGACTTTTCTATTACAGATGGAAATAGGAATTAATTAATCCTTGTTCATTTTATTTAATTATCATTAATTAAGGTAGGAGAGTAATTAAAGCTTAATCCATTAATTTTCCTAATTAACTATCCAATAAATCTCAAGAAAAATAGGGGAGGCAGAGGCCATCCCCCTAAACATCTCTGAAAAGTTTGAGATTAATTAGATAATTAAGTTTTTAATTAAACTTTAATTAAGTAGAAACTATTGTTCAAAATTAAATAATAATAATTTTAATGGATTCCTCTCTAAAATATCTTCAAAATGAGCCATCATTTATATTTGCTTGGATTTTTCTATAATTAGTATGAATTTTGGAATTTTCGCTTAAAAATAAGATTAATTAAGCTAATTAATACCCTTATCCTGTCGGCACCACATGGCTGCTGACGCGGTGCACTTTCCACGTGGTGTGAGGGGGATAGGTTATTTAAGTTGTTACGTCGAGACGTTGACACGGATTGCGGCAGGCACGCTTTCCCGTGGATCGTCCGATCTAAATCAAATTCGTGGTTCCGAAGGAAAAATCAAGGGATTTTATGCGATTTGATCATGGTTGTCCGTTCCAATCACGCGGAACGGATGGCTCGTATCTCATTCGCGAATTTCGAAAGACGTACACCATCCATCTTTCTCCGTTCGATCAAAGCTTACTAGAGCTTCGGATTGGGATCAAATTGATCCCATACTATCAGGAGAAGGAGAGGACATCCAACGGTCAAGATTGACCCATATGAAAATTTTCTTCATAAAGGCCCACAAAATTCACCTAAACTACAATTTTGAGGAATTACCTCACCGGAGCTAATGTCCAATGGTGGGATCGACAAAGGTAGCTTCGTTTGGTAGAAATAAAGCCTTGTTGAGCTGCACGAGCTTTGATTTGAGGTGGTTTTCTCTATAGACCAAAGTCCTCTATTTGGCATTTGGTCTTGATCGAAGTATGACTTTCAATGGCTTTGAAACTCAAGGAATGATTTGCTTGGCTTTGATTAGGTGTGGTGAAGGTGTGTGCAAGTTTAATTGGAGTTTGGTTAAGGAATGGGTGGGTTTGAATCAAGAGAGGCATCCCTTATTTGGTTTCACACAGAGAATAATGGTCAATCGAGGGAGGCTTGGGGTACTCTAGGAAGCTCTATGGGATTTCAAAATTACTCAATGAACTCACTTAGTGCGGATCATGATAATTGCCGCTCAAATTTAGGGAGTATACCCCTGATCATGTGATGATGGCGGGAAGATCCATCCTAAAATTTCACCAATTCATTCGACTGGGCTGTGCTTAGGGATGAGGAAGTGGTGGCAGGGAGCTCAAGGCAAGATATGGGGAGATTGGGTTGGCTTGGCCTTTTGGGTGCTCGATTTAGCTTGAGAGGGGAGGAGGTGAACTCCCCTTGGTCCATGGCTAATCCTAGCTGTTCTAGGGTGGGCTAGGAAGCTTAGGTGCACCACATTTGGCACTTGGATGGCTGCCCATGTGATGGGAGAGTGGACTTTATTTTATATGGAAAGAATCCAATGTGGGGATGTTTGTCCAATGGATACTCCCCTTGGATTGGGTCCAACTTGGATTTGGGGTAGTTTGGGAGTGATCTAGGGCTGGTTTGGGTTGGGTTTGGCCAACCATTAGGGTCCCATGGGTTGGTTTGGGGTGGTTTGACTTCATTTGGTCAAATGGGTTCATTTGGGTTCAAGTTGGGTTGGGTTGACCAATTGCTCAAATTGGGTCAAACTAAGGCTTGGGTCAAGTTCAAATGATGTTTTGAAGAGTTTTGGTTCAAGTGGTTTTGATTAATTTAGCATAGGTTTGATTTTGGCTCATTTGGATTCAAATAGGTCAAATGGGCTAAGTTGACCAATTTGACACTTTGACAAAATTGGGTTTGGTTAGGTGTTGATTTATGTTCAATTGGTTCATTGAAATCGATTGTAGGCTTTGGTTTGGTTTAATTTGGAATTAATTTGGATTTTGGCCAATTTGACATTTTAGGTCAATTTAGGCTAGGTTGGGTCAAGTTGACCAATTGGTCAAATCGGGCTTGATCCTGGCTTTGGTCAAGTTCAATAAGTGATTTGGGATGAACTCGGGCTATTGGTTGCAATCAATTTGGGTTAAATCTTGATTTGACCTATTTTAACTTTTTAGGCTAATTTGGGTCAACTTAGGTCAATTGGACTTGGTTTAGCTCAATTAAAAGTTTGGTCATGTTCAATCATTGATTATGAGTTGGTTTGAATCAATGGTTTCAATCAATTTGGTATATGGTGGGTTTTGGCTAGTTTAGGTTTCATTTGGGCTAAAGGTTGACTTGGTTTGACCCAATTCAAGGTAGTTGATCACCTAGGATGATTGTTGATCATGATATGAGGTTTTGATATACTTGGTTCAATCCAATTTGAGTTGGATTAGAACTTGGCTCAAAAGTTCTTTAGGTCACTTTGGGTCAAGTGGACCTAAATGGGTCAATTGGTTTGATACTTGATTCAAGTTTAGTTTGAACATGGATTTAAGATGATAAATCCAATTGTAATTGATTTGGAGTCAAATGATTTTGGTTCATATGACAATTTCAAGTCAAAAGGGATCAACATGGGCTTGACTTGAGTTGACTTGATTTTGTTTGATAATTATAGTTTGTATTTATATTTTGATGAGTGATTGAAGGAAGATTGATCCATGAAGAAATCAATGGGTTTTGAATTGATTTGGGTATCATTTAGCAAGTTCAAGAAAATGGCTTAAATGCTAAAATTTTTGATTTGATTTGGGTTTATTTTGGCTATTTGGATTTATATTTCATTTATATTTGTGAATATAAATGAAGGTCTAAATGATTCATGAGAAAATCTGATTTGAGTTGAAAGGACTTAAAAATAGGAATTGATTTAGTTTGATTTATTTTTTGGTCATTGGAGGGTAGTTTACTTATATTTGTGAATATAAATGAATAACGATTTATAAAGAAATCAATTGAGTTTGGGTTGATTTGAGTTGAGATTTGATTAAGCTTATGGAGGTAGGTCCATATGGCTTAAGAAAGGTCTTGATTTGGTTTGATTTAGTTTGATTTGATTTGAATGGTTTGAATTTGGATTTCATTTATATTTGTGAATATAAATGAAGGAATGATTGATTTATAAAAAAATCAATCAAGTTTGATTTGGTTTAAAGGGGTTTTGGCTAAGTATATGAAGGTGGTTCATATGGCTTAGAAGGGATTTTGAAATTTGAATTTGATTTTGGGCTTCAATCATTTGATTTGGAATTTGATTTTAGATTGAATGGATATTTGAGAAAATCAATTGAATTGGGGTTGATTTGAATTTGATTATGGCTAAGTCCATAAGATAAAATTAAAGGGCTTAGAAAGGGTTTTGAAACTTTAATTTGATTATGGGTTTCAATTATAGGTCTTGGAAATTTAGTTAGGTATGAATTTGTAATTTGGATTTGAATTGGAGGTTTGGTTTGAGAAGAAAGGCAAGGATTGGGTTTGAGCCATAGAGTAGGCAAGTTTTCTTAAGTCCTCAAAGCATGACCTACTCCTATGGCTAACCATTCTAAGTCTCTAGGCTTAAGTTAAGTATTCACCTAATTACTTGAAGTATCCTAAGACTAAGGAGCTCTTAGTGTCTATAAGAGTCCTAGATCTATAATGAGAAAGTTGAGAACTCACTCCAAAAGTGAGGTCAATAAAAGGGCGCCCAATATGGTGGGTTTTGGCTAGTTTAGGTTTCATTTGGGCTAAAGGTTGACTTGGTTTGACCCAATTCAAGGTAGTTTATCACCCTAGGATGATTGTTGATCATGATATGAGGTTTTGATAGACTTGGTTCAATCCAATTTGAGTTGGATTAGAACTTGGCTCAAAAAGTTCTTTTAGGTCACTTTGGGTCAAGTGGACCTAAATGGGTCAATTGGCTTGATCATGGCTTGATTCAAGTCTAGTTTAGCTTATACATGGATTTAAGATGAAAATATAAATCCAATTGTAATTGGTTTGAAGTCAAATAGATTTTGGTTCATATGACAATTTCAAGTCAAAAGGGATCAACATGGGCTTGACTTGAGTTGACCTGGATTTTGTTTGATAATTATAGTTTGTATTTATATTTTGATGAGTGATTGAAGGAAAGATTGATCCATGAAGAAATCAATGGGTTTTGAATTGATTTGGGTATCATTTAGGAAAGTTCAAGAAAATGGCTTAAATGGCTAAAGTTAGAAATTTGATTTGATTTGGGTTTATTTTGGCTACTTGGATTTATATTTCATTTATATTTGTGAATATAAATGAAGGTCTAAATGATTCATGAGAAATCACTGATGCAGGTTGAAAGGACTTAAAAATAGGGAATTGATTTAGTTTTATTTATTTTTGGTCATTGGAGGGTAGGTTTTACTTATATTTGTGAATATAAATGAAGGAATAACTGATTTATAAAGAAATCAATTGAGTTTGGGTTGATTTGAGTTGAGATTTGATCAAGCTTATGGAGGTAGGTCCATATGTCTTAAGAAAGGTCTTGATTTGGTTTGATTTAGTTTGATTTGATTTGAATAGTTTGGATTTAAATTTCATTTATATATGTGAATATAAATGAAGGAATGATTGATTTATAAAAACAATCAATCAAGTTTGATTTGGTTTAAAGGGGTTTTGGCTAAATATATGAAGGTGGTTCATATGGCTTAGGAAGGGATTTTGAAATTTGAATTTGATTTTGGGCTTCAATTATTTGATTTGGAATTGATTTGGAATTTGATTTTAGATTGAATGGATATTTGAGAAAATCAATTGAATTGGGGTTGATTTGAATTTGATTATGGCTAAGTCCATAAGATAAAATTAAAGGGCTTAGGAAGGGTTTTGGAACTTTAATTTGATTATGGGTTTCAATTATAGGTCTTGGAAATTTAGTTAGGTATGAATTTGTAATTTGGATTTGAATTGGAGGTTTGGTTTGAGGAAGGAAGGCAGGATTGGGTTTGAGGCAAGTTTTTCTTAAGTCCTCAAAGCATGACTACTCCTATGGCTAACCCTTCTAGGTCTCTAGGCTTAAGTTAAGTATTCACCTAATTACTTGAAGTATCCTAAGACTAAGGAGCTCTTAGTGTCTATAAGAGTCCTAGATCTATAATGAGGAAGTTGAGAACTCACTCCAAAAGTGAGGCCAACAAAAGGGCGCCCAATATGTGTGATGTAACTGACGTGGCACACCGTATGTATTAGTGTTGATCGAGGCGATCAACAATATATGAAGTATTGCAAGTGCTAATGGAAACGATCTACTCTTAAACCTAAGATGTAGAAGGAATCAAGATCTTAGTGCAATGCAACTCAACTTATGCTAAGGGCATAAGAGAGGAAGAAAGGGTCCATTGAGGGATCAAGCATGTGAACCTTGTATTAGGAAAGCGGTTCAAATTATTTGTAGAGGATAAGGGTTTGAGTTTGATATGACTTAGGGAGAAAAGATCTGTTGGGGATAAGTGCATGAACCTTCCACTAGGGTAGCAAGTTCATATTATCCACTAGGGATAGGGATTTGATTTGGTTTGATTTCATGAAGGCTCCATTGGAGAGAGGATATGATTTGCACCTCACTGGGGAGAAATTTGATTTGACTTGATTGGTGGGCATCCACTGGGGATGAGAGTTTGATTTAATTTGTTGGCTTATGATTTGAGACTCCACCCAGGGGGGATGTGATTTAAAATTTTGAGGGCACATCTACTAGAGATATGAGCTCAAATCCGCTGGGGATAAGATGAGTTTAATATATGGATATCACTGGGGAAGGATGATGATTCAATAAATTGGACCGTGTCGGTGTCGATGGATCTACCAAGAAGGGGCTAATATTAGGCTAGTCCTATCTTAAATTAACAAATCCAAATGGATAGTCTACCGACCATTAGATAGGACTAACTAACCTAAGGATTTTTCGGTGTGCAATGATCAAATTAGGAAGAAGGCTTGTAGGCTTACAACTTTCTAAAGAAGAAACCATTGGGCCGATTAGTTGATAGCACAATAAATCGAACCTGACCTAAGGCGACTATTGAGCGAATGCCACTGTGGACTCATATCGGCTTAGAAATAGTCAAAATTAATTTAATCTTAGATGGACCCTATCGATGTGCGATGGATCCACTAAGAAGGGTCTAATATCAACCTAGTCCTATCTTAGATTTACAAATCCAAAGGATAGTCTACTGGCCGCGGGGTAGAGCTAACCAATCTAAGGGTGGCATTTTGGTGTGCAATGGTCAAGTTAGGGAGAAAGCTTGTAGACTTACAACTTTCGAAAGGACAAGGGTGATCGATTGATAGCACAATAACAAAAATGAACCCGTCACAACTGGGTGAAAAGAATGTGATAAATTATATCTTCCATAGAAGAGACCACCGGGTGACTGTTGGTGGCACAACAAGTCAAACCTGACCTAGGGCAACTACTGAGAGAGTGCCGACCCGGGAACTTATCTCAACTCAAAAGTAGTCAGTGATTCTTATAAAGAGTTTTGCTGACACTGCCATAAAGATAGGATGCCTGCTTGGGAAAAGGTACTGCTGGAGGTTTTGCTTCTAATCAGCAAGTGAAGATATATATATATATATATATATATATATATATATATATATATATATATATATATATATATATATATACGGGAGAGAATTTGCATATCAAAGATAAATTCTCCAAACATGGCTACTAGAATGGGGACCGCCCAATCCGGAGTAATGGGTAGTGTCTAGATGGGGTCATTAATGTGATCCAAATAGAGTGCCCACTGTGGGAGGTGTGCTAGGGGCTTTATCCGAATCCCGTAAAAGAAAGCATAGGTATGGTGGTCAACTGGAGAGAACGTAGACTTACATTTTTCATGAGTGGTGTATCCACCGGGTTGGTCACCATCAGCATGGAAATAACCAACCAACTTAAGGTGCCTGTCGATTTGCAATGATCAATCTATGAAGAAGGCTTGTAGACTTACATCTTCACAGGTGAAAATAATCACAGAAATAGTCTGTCATCGACGAGATAGGTGATATCAGACCTATGAAGACTACTAAACGGGGAGTCCTATATAAGGACTAGACCCATGAAATAGTCAGGAGGAAAGGAGCTGGGGACTTATCCAAAGCCTCAAATATACTCGACCCAATCAACACATGATGGCTAGTTCAAGAAGAAAGCATGTAGGCTTACATCCTCTTAAACAAAGTCAACATGAGGTAGCTTATAGGCCGTGAAGTAAGGCCTACCAAACTAACAAGGCACTCATCTATTCACAATGGTCAAGTTAGAAAGAAAGCTTGTAGAGTTACATCCACCAGACAAGTAGCCACTGGAGTGACACACTAGCAAGGTAGCATGTCAGCCCGACCTAGAGCAGCTAATGAGTGAGTGTCACATGGGGCTTTATCCCACATCAAAATAGCCCGTGACAAAAGATATATGTTTGTTTATGTGGTTGTGTGTAGTTTATGTTGGTGTTGTGTCACTAAAGGATAGGACGCCGCTTGGTTCCTTACACCTACCATAAACACATCGTGGTAGATTCACAAGCAAAGATATTTCTAACCAATATAAAGAGATGGAGTTTGAGATGAAAGAAATTTTATTGATAATTGATTTGAAACAAAATTTATGGATAATATTTCTTTAGGTAGATCCCATTGATTAGAAGCATAGGGTGCTCTCCCTTATAATTTATGAGCTGATAAGATCCTCCTTGGTAGGCTTTCTCTTTGGCAAAAGGGCCTTCCCAAGTGGGTTCAAACTTGCCTCCCATTTTTCGACGAGCAACAATTGATCTCCTTAGAACTAAAATAAGCTCACATACTTGAAAAGCTCTAGGACAGACTAACTTGTTGTGAGCTTGAATCATTTTAGCTTTGTACAACTTGAGGTTCTGGCATGCCCAGAGGCATCTCTCCTCCAAACCTTCGAGCTCTTCTAACCACAACTTGGGGTTATGCTCCTTTGTGATTTTACTACCCACAACTATCCTTAATGATGGGAGTTGGACTTCTAATAGTAGAACTGCTTCAGACCCATACACTAAGGAGAATGGGGTAGATTGAATCAGAGTTTTGTATGTGGTGCGATAAGCCCACAAGGCTTCAACTAACTGCTCATGCCACTATCGGTTGTCATCATCGAGTGTCTTATTTAATATTTGGATGAGAGTTTTGTTGAAGGCTTCTGCTAAGCCATTTTCCCTTGGATAGTAGATGATAGATTATCTCCAATCTATGTTGTGTCTTTAAATAAAATTGTTGATTTTAGTGCTCTTGAATGCAATACCATTATCAATTATAATTTGTCAAGGCACCCCAAACTTATATAATATATTGGTAAAAATTGAGCACAAGCTGTTGCTGACCCCTGAGTGGGATTGCCTCCACCCACTTAGAAAGTAGTCGGTGAAAGCTAGAATGAATCGATGACCCTTGGAAGAAGGAGGATCAATCAGACCCACTATTTCAGTACCCCAACACTTAAATGGCCATGAGGCCAATGTAGGATGTAAAATGTTGAGTGGTTGGTGTAGGACCACACCGTGCACCTGACATTGGTGGCATCTTCTAGCTATGTCCGTAGTGATCATCCTAATCTCTTGATCTTAGCTTTCATCTTCAAACCGGATTGATATGCTCCGCATAAACTTGTGTTTATCTCAATCACGATCTTATGGGCTTTGCGTTTGTCTAAATAACGTAACAACATATGGTCGAAGGACCGCCAGTACAAGGTGTCACCCACGAGAGCATAGGAAATGGCTCTCTGCTTCACCTGATGTTCTAACGATTTCTCTTGAAGTAGTTTGCCTATATTTAGATCAATCCATGAATGGTTGCCTCCAATCTGACTCATCGTCCCTTTTGGTAACGGTAACCTCCCCTTCAAGAGAGAGTCTCTTGATGAGTTCAGCGTCAATAAGAGATATGACTTGCTTATTTTGGACTTATTAGTATGGACTCATCTTTCGAACATGCCAACTCTTTAGCAAGCTTGGCTAATGCATCTTTACTACATTCTCTTCTCGAGGAATCTTATAGATAGTAACCTATGGGATTTGAGTCGACAACTCCATGGTGTACTTATGGTAGTGATGGAGCTTAGGCTTCAAAACCATGTAGGACCCAGTGATTTGGTTGATAACTAGTTGAGAATCTTCGAAGATGTTGATATTCTAGATGCATAGTGTAATAACTCCAATAAAAACTTGAGCCTCATATTGGCTTGTTGGTGCATGGATTGGATAGATGATATGAGAATCTCATGACATCACGATCCAGAGTTAGGAGAACTATTCTCACCCCTACCTTTCTTGGAAGAGTAGATCGTGGTTATCTTTCTTTTGAAAGGAAGCCGAACCATCAAAATACATCTCCCTGAATGCTAAGTTCATGATTTATTCGGGAGGTCATCAGGGAGAATCAAGAAGTGGGTGTCGCTAAGAAATTTGCTAGTGCTTGTCCTTTCACTTCACGGAGGGGTATGGAAGTGATGTCAAATTGCAACAAAATCATGGACCAATGCGCCAACCATCCGGATAACATCGGCCGTGTCATGAGCTATTGTAATGGATTGATCATGGAGATCTAGTTTACCTTATGCGAAAGCATGTAGTGTCATAGCTTTTAGGATGCAAAGATTAAAGCTAGGAAGTGAGTTTCAATAGGTGGATAGTTTCCTCAGCAGGAATTAGATGATGACTAAGATAGTAGAGTGCATTTCTTTCCCTTCATCATTGGTTTGGGCCAACAAAGCACCAAGGGAGTAGTCTAATGCAATAGTATATAGTATAAGCGGCTTGCCCAGAATAGGCGCTGCTAGAAATGGTAGCTTCATCAGGTAGTGCTTGATGTCTTCAAAGGTATGTTGGCACTTTCCATCCCACTTGAACTTCCTTTTGACAAGTGCTGAGAATGGTTGGTACCTCCCTTATAGGTTAGATATGAAGCATCTTAATGCGCCAGTCACCCTTGAAATGATCTAAGTTGAGTCAAACTCTTAGGTGGTGGCATTTTTAATATCGCCTTGTTCTTCTCCAGGTCAATTTCTATTCCACGGTGTTGGACAACAAACCCAAGGAATTTCCTTGAAGCTACTCCGAATGCACACATCAGGGGATTCATTTTAAGGTTAAATTATCTTATCCATTTGAAAACTACTCTCAAGTCAAAGAGATGGTCTTCCTTTTCTTTACTCTTGACTATAAGATCATCGACATAACATTCAACTTAATGTTGAATGAGTTCGTTGAAGATCTGAGTCATGGCCCACTAGTATGTAGCACCGACATTTTTAAGGCCAAAAGGCATGATCCTATAGCAAAAGATTCCGATCGGGGTTCAAAATGCAGTGTTCCTTTCATCTTCAGGGACCATATTTATTTAGTTATAACCAGATGAGCCATCGATGAAAGAGAAGACTGCATGAGATGCGACAATATCCACCATCAGTTCTGGTATTGGTAGTGAAAATTTATCTTTAGGACATGCCTTATTCAGATCCCTAAAATCGATGCATATGCGAATTTGTCCATTCTGAATGACACCGCCAACCGTGTAGATATTTTTCTTTCCTAATAAAGCTAGCATCAATTAGTTTTTTGACTTCAAAAATGACCTGCTATTCAATGTCTAATCACATGTGTCTAGAAGCTTGCTTGATAGGGTTAGCACTAAGCTCTATTACTAACTTGTGGACTGCTATGTTAGAAGATAAAATAGGCATCTCTTTGTAACTTCTTGTAAAACATAGTCCTTAAACTCAGTCAATAGCCTAACTAAGTGTGGTGGAAATTAATATTTCTGACTTCATCTATCCTCATTCTATGGGTGGAAAGAAGATAAATGAGAACATGAATATAATCACCTTGGTCAGATGCCACACAGATCCGCAGATGTACTTATTGGGTGATGGGATGACATCAGGGAGAGGTGACTATCTTAAAAGATAGAAATCACCACCCTACAATGGACTTAATCACCAAAATAAGGACTCCAAGGACGCTTCTGAGGTACTAGAGATTCTTCCCCTACTTTGCATGAAAAGTAAAGTAGGGTTTATTTTAAACTGGGTTCTGCAAGCCCCAAGGCAAGCTCTAGTTAATTATATCCCAAGGAATGAGGTTCCTCGTGAATACTCATTAATGATCATTATCTCAAAGATTTTAATAGAGACTATCAATGACATTTGTTTCAAAGATCAAATGAGATTGATCAAAGAAAGAGTTATTTATCGAGGCCAAATGAACAAAAGTAGGAGATGCTCACGATGCTAAGAAACCTAGCGAGCATCTTAAACTATCCTATGGTTGGGCCTTACATTTTTGAAATTGATTTAATTTGTTTGAGTAGAATTTTTCAATAGAAATTTAGGGCTTATGATTCCACAACACAAGATTATGGAAATGCCTAAGAGGTGAGGATTTATGCTTATGGCCCCCAAAGGGAAAAAGCAACCTCAAAACCTAAATCTAGGGAGATTTGGTGAGGGCAAAAAACATAACCTAAATATAAGGCAAAAATAGACATTTAGTTTGTCTCTATAAGAGATGACAGACCACCCGACTGCTTGGACTTACAACCACTGGGGTGCCACAACTAACTCCTCCTACGATTTTAAATTATGTTGGAAAGTCATATGCTTTATGCAAGATAACTAAGCTATTATTTATTTAGACAGAGACTAAGACTTTAAACTCACTCCTTAAAGAGACTAGATCATGTAAGGTATGCTTCAAATGACCTAAATCTAATGCAATTCATATTTCATTTATTTTCATTTTTTTGACAATTATTTGACTCAGGCTAATAGGATTCATATGCCTAATGCATGAGAAGTTAGGTTATTGGCCAAAATCAGCGAGAAGGGAGGATGTGTATTTTCACCATGGCTCTCAAAGGTCATGCCAAGTTTCTCTGGCAAAGGTGGAAGCCCTCCAATCAGGAGTGAAAATAATATGCATTTGTGCATGATGTTATAAAAGAAGTACTCATCGAGCTAAGGAGTTGCTAATTCTTTTATCTTGATTTTAGCCTAAGCTTTAGGTGTGGTTATGAGTTCTTTATTTTTAATTTTGAATTGTTCTTAAGATTTAATTTTTCTTACATCCACAGCCATACATAAAGCAAGGAAGAAACTAGGAAAATGATTCCACTTAATGCACAAGCTAAATAAATCATCAATCAATTTATAAAGCTAATCAAAAAAAGAATAATAAGGGCATCAGACAAACTAAAATAAATTAGGTAGCCGAGCTCTACCTTTATACAACTTGGATTATAAATGAATTAATTTATAATTAAGCAAGGAATTCATTGTTATGGGGTCTTCAAGCTTCATTTCTTCACTCTTCTTTTCTTCTTTGGTTCCTTCTTTTGGATGGTTGGGAGGTGGATGCTCTAAAGGCTTGACGTGATACATAAGATGTCATCTTATGACCAATGCTCATCCTAATCCCCATAACAATCATTCCAAAATTTTAATTGAAAAAATTACATGAAAAGGAAAAAAAAGAGGAAATTTAACTAACACCTGTAAAATGGAGAATAGATAAAACAAATCAAACAAATCTCAAGCATGTATATTGGACTTAACACCCCACACATGGGTGACTAAGTCCACTTGGCCTATTGGATTATGCTTAGAGGTATAAGCACTTGCACAACAACAAGTATTTATATTTTTATTTATTACAGCCCCTTAAGCATAATCCCCTATAGAAGACAATGGTTAGACTAAATCATCCTATCATTCATTCTACGCACATTCACCCAAATCATCCAAACTAAAACATATATCACAAAATAAAAGGAAACATCAAACCATAATCTAAAGATAGATTTTAGCTTAATGCTTAGTGGCTTTTGAGGGGTATGTTTATTATGGATTTAAATTAGAATTTTCTAAGTGAATAATGTTCAACTTAGGGAGGGTTTATTTAAGTGATTTAATTATTTTGGTTGATTTTATTTTATGTTTTGATTAGGTTCAAGTGAATCCTACAATTTATTAAGTTAAGATTAAAAGAGAATCTTTCCTTCCATAACTAAGTAATTTAAATGATTCATATTTAGTTTTGTTTCATGAATGTATTTATTAATTTTAATTAATATACCAAGTTTAGATGAACTCAAAACAAACCTATTAAAAAAAGAATTTCATTTTAAGATTAATAAAATGAATTAAATTTACAAAACATACATCACTTAATTCTTATTTTCAAAAAAAAATGTACATGACATAAATAATGAGTATAATTGTTTTTGAAATGAACATGAATGAAATCATATTCACACACATTTAGCAAAAAAATAAGAGTAATGAAAGTAAAACACATTCTATTAATCAATCTTATAAGATATAAAACATCTTTAAAGTTTTGATAATTAATTTTGTGATTTTGAAAATTGATTTTTGTGATAACCCAACCCATTTTGATATTTTGATATTTTGTTCAATGATTAGATTCATTTTATATTTTGATTAGCATTAAAAAATTAAGCATGTTAATTTTAATGATCTTTAAATAACATGAATGATGAAAAATCATATGAAAAAAATCATAAGAAAAAAGACAATGCAATCTCATAGGAAGAAATGCAACCTAATTAATGATTAATTAAGCTAATTTCTTCAAAATTTCACATTGAGTTGAATTTTAATTGTACTTAGGCTCTTGAACACCTCCCGTAGGAAGAATTAATTGAGTTATAAGTTTTAGAATTTTAAAATTAATTAAGATGATTAGTGAATTAAGCCTTTAATTAAGAGAAGAAGGATTTTAAGGAATAGCTTAGGGCCCCAAAATCATTCCCAAATATCCTATTCAAAGAAGAATTCAATTCCAAAGGACTAATAAAATCCTTAATTACATTAAAGGGGTAATTAAAATGAAATGAAAAGCCACCAATAAATCCTAAGAAAATTAGGGAGGTAGTAGAAGTCATACCACCAAAATATACTAAAGAAGTTTGAAAAGGGATTAATTAGCAAATTAATAATTAACAAACCCAAAATCAGAGAAAGGCAATTCAAAATCATTAAAATTAATGATCAAATTATCTATCCAATGAAATTTATTTCATATTTTTATCATTTTTCTATGTTGAGATATGAATTTTAGAAGTTTAGGTAATTAATTAGAATTATTTAAACCCTAATTATATCATTAATCCCTACGCACCACTTTACACACAGACTTATAATTTATTATTCATCACGTCAAGGATCAGAATTAAAGCCACCTGGATCGAGGATTAGAATATATAGCGTGTTTTAATCTCAGTCTTCCATCCAAAATGTGTGGATGGACGACCAGAGATCCTTCCTTGATCTCCCTTGTGAATAATGGAGACTGTCCATGTTCTAGAGGATGATCCGAGCTCGATTGAGCTCGGATTGATCCCAAATTTTACCCACACCATCAACATGCATAGAAGATTACATCCAATGGTCAAGATCCTATGAGATTAACCACACAAAGCTCCACACCACATTGAGTTTAATGGTCTAAAATGATCACGGCACTCATTTCCTTTGGAAAAGTCTTCTTGAGATGAAAAAGTTTGAGTCGAGGTTGAGT